>PVJC01023179.1:0-26616 GCA_004026665.1 Murina feae
CAGATGCAGCTGGGGGCAGGTCCCCAGTGGCCACACACACACACACACACACACACACACACAAAAGGCGCCTGGCAGACTGGGGCCATCATAGGACATCCACTGAGGGGTCCCAGACTGTGAGAGGGCACAGGCCGGGCTGAGGGACTCCCTCCACCCCGAGTGCACAAATTTTTGTGCACCGGGCCCCTAGTATATAATAAACAAGAGCCATAAACGACAGGATGACTGTGTCATCATGCACCAGGTCATATAGTTCTCAACTCACTACCATTGCTCTAATAAAATACTCACCAAGCAAATATGTAGTTTTAATTTGGATTTACATATATATAGAGAGATAGATATATAGATATAGATAGATTAGCCAATAAGGAGTATATATAATCAGCAACACAAGTAAACTGGATAGCTATTTTCTCATTACCTACTGACAAAATGGCACTCTGATCTTTACATCAGTCTCTTCTGAATTGGTTGCCTGAGTCAGCTCCAAAGAGACACTGGAAACAGTATAGAAAAATCAGGTTTTCAACCAGGCTGAATGGCTCTGCCAGGGAAGTAAACAATATGCTCTAAACTCTATCTTGTTTCTAACTGCAGTGCACACAATAGGACTAAAGAATTAAGTCATGATACAAAAGCGTATATGTGACTTCTTTTATTTAAAACCCTGAAAGGACAATAGTAATCCAGAGACAGAAAGTAGATCAGTGGTTCCCTGGGATTGGAGAAGGCGGTGATGAGAGTAGGGGAGAGGAAGGGGAAAGTGGGAGGTTAACTTGGATAAAGCACCCAGACCTTTTTGGAGTAATGAAAATGGGTTTTTTTTGTTTTTTGGTTAATCCTCACTCAAGGATATTTTTTCCACTGAATTTTAGAGAGAGTGGGAGGGAGGGAGAGGGGGAGATGTAAGAGAGACACACCAGTTGGTTACCTGCTGTATGCACCATGACCAGGAGCTAGGGATTGAACCTGCAACCAAGACATGGGCCCTTAGCCAGGAATCGAACCCACGACCCTTTGGTCCAAGGGCCGACACTGTAACCACTAAGCATATCAGCCAGGGTATGATGGAAATGTTTTATATCCTCATTGTGGTGGTGGTTACATAGATGTATAAATTTGTCAAAATTCATCCAAACGTAAATTTAAAATCATTACACTTTGTATCAAAACTGCTTATCTCAAAGTTAATTAATAAAGGTGATTTAATATCAAAAACACTTGCCCTAACCGGTTTGGCTCAGTGGATAGAGCGTCGGCTTGCAGACTGTGGGATCCTGGGTTCGATTCTGGTCAGGGCATGTACCTTGGTTGCAGGCACATCCCCAGTGGGGGGAGGGGAGTGCAGGAGGCAGCTGATCGATGTTTCTGAGTCTCTATCCCTCTCCCTTCCTCTCTGTTAAAAAAAAAAAAAAATCAATAAAATATACTTAAAGAAAAAGAAAAGAAACACTCAAATCTGTGAAGAACTTTTGTGAGTTTATTTGAGCCCCAACTGTCGACAATTGCTAGGAAGCAGAATCTCAAGGGACTGAGATAATGATCTGGAGAATGGCAGTTTTGCCCCTTGTTTTGTACATTACCATCAAAAGAGGAGACTTACGTGGGTTCCATGCAATCCATTGGCGACAGATTAGGGAGGTGGGAGGAAGCAAAGAAGGGAAACCTCTGGGACAGGGATAAAAAGTGAAATGACGAGACACACCTTTTATTTAGGTGGGTGCGGGATAAACAGTCACAATTAACTCAGTGACACTGAGGGGACGGGTGGTCTCTGAGAGCGGTGCCTATGCTTCGAGGGGTCCGGAAAAGGGAACATTACTTCAACATTCCACAGACATGTTATCGTAGATGCAAAAAGGCAATAGACAGGCTTGGTGAAGGTAAAGATTGACCCTTTTCAGGGAAGATACCGGCCTAGGACATGACTACCCACCATAAACTGCTCTTAGTTGAAGAAGTTTTCTTTTCAGACCATTCTTTGTGGTTCCTTTAGTTCTCTGGGTTTGCAAGGCGGCCATACAGACTTTCACTGAGCTGGTCAGGTTAGCATGTGACTTTTTGTCCACAGTCATGAAGAAATGTCCTCTATGTTTCTATACCTCCCCAACCCCAAATCCCCTTATTGTATAAGATTCTTTTTTCACCACTAATTTCCAGAAATTTGCATCTTACTCAAATAGCATATGAATTACTAATAAATAGGTCACACAAATTTTCTTAACTAAGTTATTCCATAACACAAGTGCTCCACATTAAAAACATTTAAATCCACTGTGGACAAAAGGAGCCGCATGCTAGCCTGAAAAGCTCAGCAGAGGCCTGCATGGCAGTCTTGCAAGCTCAGTGACCTAAAGTAACCACAAAGGATGGTCTGAAAATTAAATATTTAACTATAAACAGGTTATAGTGGGTAGTCACATCCTAGGCCAGTATTTTCCCTGACAAAGATCACCTTTGATCTTTGCTGAGCCCATTTGTCTTCTTGCCTCTAAGATAATGCGTTTGTGAAATGTCTGGGTAACTTGTAACTTCCCTTTCTTTCCAGACCCCTCAGAGCACAACAAATGGCACCAGGACATTCCCTCATTGTTATTGTTATCAAGTTAATGTCAACTGTTAATTATGTTAAACAATCCTGTAGGCATCTGTGTAAAAGAAGCATATGTCTATCATTTCCCCTTTTACCCTATCCCAGAGATTTCCCCCTTTGCTTTATCCCACCTCCTTAATCTATCACCAATGAACTTCATGTAACCCACTCACGTATTTTCCTTTTGATGGTAAATTTATAAAAACACCGTATGAACTCCCCATTCTCCAGAGCATTATCTCAATTCATTGAGGTTCTGCTTGCCGGCATATGTCTACAGTTTGGCTCAAATAAACTCACAAAATTCTCTACAGGTTTCATTGGGTTTTTTCGTTAACACACTCTACTTTGAAGGGTAAAAAAGAGAGCAATTTCAAATCTAATAGCGATCCTCTCTCATATTAATGTGAAAGTGATTCAGTCTGGAACATGATATTGAGATTGCTAATGGTGAATTCAGTAACACAGCTAGCTTCTGTGAAGACATATGTCCTACTGTGAGCTTCAGTTAGCAGAACTGTTACAGGCAGGTGGACAGACATGAGCAGAGCAAGGACAATGGGCTAGTACAGAAACTCCTGAGGGCAGAGCCCTGGATGCCTAGCGAGGGGCAAAGCTGGGAAAACAAAGAATCTCACCTCCAGGGTAACCTTTCCTTCCCTGACTTTTCATACCTCTAGTCACACGGTTTAGACCCCTGACCTTTTCCTCCCTAAAGATAGCATCTAGGCCTCTGTTATATTTCAGCTCCAGGCCCAGAAAAGCAGCAAAACCAGACAAGCATGCCCTGGCAGCCTCAGGACCAGCTGCATTGACCAATGATCTCTTGCCCTGGCGCTGACCAGGACCGTGAAAGAGCACACCTGGAAAGCGGATGAGGCTTCCAGAGACCCTCCCCTGATTCCCACTGCAAGAGAGAGAGAAATGCCCTCAACACAAAGGATCCGGTGCCTGCTCGCCCCCAGGGCAGCACATCCCCGCCATTCCCTGCCCCCTCTTCCTGCTAAGGGACCCAGTGAGACATGCAACCAGGAAGCAATGAGCAGCAGCAGCTTGTCCCAGGTGAAGCCCCCAAACCTGTCTCCGAGGTCCCCTTTTCTCTGACTTCTCCGTGAGCAAAGCAGCGCAGCCTAGGCTTGTTACTTCTGTGCCCTTTCTTGATTCAGTGTCCCAAGTGTGTTTTTGCTGGCTTTGTTGCACTTTGTCTCTTGATGGAAATCTTTCCTTCAAGAAGACAAGAACCAAGATCTAGTCCTCTGGCCAATATCGGAACTGTAATAAACCTGACACTGTCTTTCCTCAAGTGCTACTCTGCCCAAGATTCTGACAAAATTAAGTCAGCCAGATTTAGTCTGTCTAGCTCTTGTTTCTAACTCCAAGTTCTGAATGTTTCTTCCTCAAAGAGTGTGTTTATTCTGGCTAGCATGAAAATTCTCTTCTTTCCACTTCAAGGCGCAGAACCTGAAATGTAGCTAATTACTAGGAATACATTTTATGTGGACCCACACATATTTTTAAAGCTTAAACTTCCAGAAGTCAACTTTAAGCATGTAAAAGCCCTCAAAATTACCATATTTAACAATCACTAGCAGGTAAAGTCTAAATAGAAGCTTCCAAACTTCCTTGACCACAATTCACAGTAAGAATCACATTTCCTATCAAACATTAAAAAAGTAACTGAAACAAAAATTTCATGAATATTTTATCTTTTATCCCAACCCTCCAAAGAGGGAGAGATAGAAACATCAATGATGAGACAGAACCAATGATTGGCTGCTCCCTGTATGCCCCCACTGGGAATCTGAGCCGAAATCCAGGCATGTGCCCTGACCAGGAATTGAGTGAATCCTGACCTCTGGGTTCATAGTCAACGCTCAACCACTGAGCCATGCTGGTCAAGTGATGAATACTTATCTTTCATAACATAAAATATACACTTTGATATTTTCTATTTTATTATAAAAATCACCAGCATTAGCCCCCTAAATCGATTTTACAACTCAACAACTGGGTCCTAGTTTTTTGATAAAAGACTAGAACTAAGAGCTATCCCACTTCCTTACTGATCAAAGTTTCTGGATTAGTTCCGAATTTGCTCCTTTTCTCCACTAATGATGTGTCATGTCCCAGACACTGTCCTAAAGGTTTTAGAAAAAGAAACACTGACAAAGATTCTAACTTCAAAGAGTCTTTAAGTTTAGTGAAGGAGTATAAGTCTGTACTGGAATCGAAGAGAAACAAAAAGTAAGAAGGCGATCTGGAGGAGATATTTCTTCTACGGTGGATAGATAAATCAAGGAAGCCTTGAGGAAAAGGTGGCACCTGACCTAGGATTTGTATGCGATGATGTGGGGAGGAGTGGAGTAGGGGTGGAGTACTCCAAAGGAAGAACCAACACACATTTCAGCATCTGAACAGCAGACGAAAAGGCCCCATACCTCAAGTGAAAGATACTCTCTCTGAAAATTCCAAGCGCTTCTGTAGACAGGAGGGAGCTCCAGGCGTTTAGCAAAAATGTAACCAGATTATAACTTTTAGAGCAGCAGCCGCCAACCGGTGGTCCCTGAGGTCTGGAAGGTTAGCAGCCACTGTTTTAGAAAGTCTAGCAAGTATTTGGTGGTTTTAAAGTGACCAGATAGCCCTGCGGTGAGGGCACATGCTGGGTTTGGGGCTCCATCCCCAGTAGGGGGTGTGCAGGAGGCAGCCAAGGGATATTCTCATCAGTGATGATTCTCTCTCTCTCTCTCTCTCTCTCTCTTCCCTTCCTCTCTGTAAAAACATTTTTAAAAAGTGGTATGTTTTAAAAAATGTCTAAGACACACTGCACATCTATTAATGTGGGTAAGCATGAAAGAACACTGGATTGTTTTCTGAACCCAGCAGTGGTATGACCTTAGTAAATGTGATCAGAACAGATACTGAAGGCCTCCTCTGGGTGCGGGACCGCACCACGTGCTTCGCACAAGCAAAAAAGCTTTTATTCAAGTCCTAGGAAATCCCTCCCCCCAAGAAGCCCCTGTGATGGGACAGAACCCCGCAGGTCAGAAACTCACTTTTCCAATCCCAGACTCTCACCTCCACTGCCTGCTGTCCCCTCTGCCCACGCTCTTCTGTCCTGTCCGAGGAACCCCAGCACCCTGAGGCCCAGCAAAGGGGTGGCCTCCAGGGAGCTTTCCAGGGGCTGTGGGCGCCCCCGCATCCGCCCGGCGCTGGCCCCGCCGATCGCTGCCCGCCTGTCCCTCTGCACCGGGCAGGGGAAGACTCTCGCATGCACCCGCTCCCTGCCCATCACATACACCGATGCCGGGTACACACTACCAACTGCCCCATCCTTGGTTGTCAGCAGGCACGTCTTCTCACCCTAAGACCCAACAATGTCTGCTGGAAAAAAACACGTTCATATGGCATTGGGAAGTAAAATGGAAAAAAATAAACCAAGAGTAGCTGTGGATGGAGCCAAGTCCAGCCTGACACGTTCAGAGTGACACGGAGAGGTGAACGGAAAACGCGAGCACACGCCAAGGGGGAAGCGCTCCGGAGGCAGAGCCAGCGGCGTGGAAAGCCAGCCGTGCGGCCTCCGGGAGAAGCCGCGCCACGGGCGAGCCAGCTCCCACGAGTGGGGCTCCAGGCGCGAGTGGGCCGGCCGCGGCGCCCGGCTCCAAGCCCGAGGGGTGCGGCGCGGCCCCGGCGAGCGCGGCGGGGAGAGGAAATGACGAGCCAAAAGGGGGTGGTAACGGCGCCAGCCCGGGTCCCCGAGCCCAGCCTGAAGGAAGGAAGGAAGGAGGGGCCGGCCGAGCGGGGAGAGCGGGCGCGCGGGCCGACTCCCCGGCCCCGGGAAACGGCGGGGGCGGCGCCGAGGCGGGACGGGCCGGCCCCCTCTCCCCGCCGCACGTCGGGGCCCCAGGCCCCCTGCAGACCCCGGGGGGCGGCGGACAGACACGGCTCCCGGAGGCCTGGGGGACGCGAGCCCCGCGGGGGCAGGTTCCCGTCCCGGGGGCCGGGGCGCCGAGAGTGCAAGGACGGGCCGCCGTGGGAGGCCGGGACGAGCCGAGGAAACCGCCGAGGCGTGCGCACCGGAGTGCAGGAATGTTCATGACAGGCAGGCCCGCCGCTCCCGAGCCTGAGCCCGGAGAGCCGCAGCCTGAGGGTCGGGGGCGCCCGGGCGCATCCCCAGCTGGCACCGGCACTGGCACCTTGCAAGGCACAGGACCCCGAGGCGCCTGCCCCCCGGGGCCCCATCCCCGCGCGGGGCAGCCCTCTGAAGGCCTCGGCCGGGAGTGCCCCGCGGCGCTCGCACGGTCCGGGCCGGGGCCGCCAGCCGCCCCGCTCGGCTAGGCTCAGCTCGACTCCCCGGGCTCGACGGGAGCCTGGGCCTCTCCTGAGTGGTCAGCGAGACCCGCCAATCCGGGCGCTGGGGCCGGCTCTGGGCCGCTGGATATTGGCTCCTTATACTAACCGTGCCTCGCTCCCCCGGTTCGCTGCCCGCGCTGATTGGCTCCACTACCGGACTCCGAAACCCAATCAGAGGCTCCAGCCACCGCTGCCGCCGCCACTGCCGCTGCCTCGCAAAATGGCGAATCTGAACAAAGGGGACTCGGGCCTCCCTCCAACCGCCTCCGCGCAGGCGCTTCTGAAACCACGCCCCCTAACACCCTGCTCTGGGCACGCCCCACCCCTGGTTGAAGGAGCACTGCGCAGGCGTCCCTGAAGCCACGCCCACTTTCCGGAACAGCTCCCCCTCCCGACGGAAGAAGTGCGCCGGCGTCTTCCCGGCGCGCCCGTCCCTTCGACCAGGACCCTGCCCTGAACTTGTTACTACGCAGGCGCTAAGAAGCTCGTTTGCCACCTTCCCACCCCTTCCTTTGCGGCCACTGGAGGCACACCCCTGGGCTAATGCGCAAGCGCCGCAACTTCCCGCTCGCGGTGGCGGTCTCGTGACGCGTGCTCGGGTGGCGGCGGGAGGCCGCACGGTATTCTCCGCCGGAAGTTCGGCGGCCATCACCAAAGAGTGCTGGTCGGGCTAGCTAGCTAGAGGGGCTCGCTCCCGCGTCGCTCCCGGGTGGTGGGCGGCCATCTTAGGTGCGTACTCGCTAGGGCTGTGGCGGGATTGGTCCCCAACCTACCAGGGCCGGGTCTGGAGCCCTTCCCCGCGGGGCGGGACCTCCCGACGGCCGACTCGAGGGGGAAGGGGAACCCCGGTACGTGGAGGCCGGGAGCGCGCCTCCTCGCTCCTTGCCACGGGACCCCAGGACGGGCTGTGCACTCCCGCTGACCCGCCGTAGGGTAGGAGACGAGGGTGGGGGCTCCTCTGGGCTCCGCCCTGCGCCCCCAGCAGAGGCGGGTGAGCCGGGACGCCGCCTCCCTCTCCTTCCTGCGCGGGGCAGTGACTCCCCCTGCGAGCGCTCCCGAGTGGCGGCGCGAAGTCCCTCCTTTTCGAGGCCGAACCCACCGAGGTTGGGGCTGTCCTAGGGCCGCGCGCGCCGGGAGGCGTGTCTCGGGGCCGCCTTTCCTCGGAGGGCGGAGCGGGCAGGCGCGCAGTGAGCGGGGCTGCGCTCCGGCCCCCCAGGCCGTAGGGGGTTCTCACCCTGCGGGTCGCGACCCCTTTGGCGGTGGAGGATCCTTTCCCAGGGGTCGCCTAAGACCATCCTGCGTATCCGATACTAACGCGAAGATTCAGAACAGTAGCAACATTGCGGCTATGAAGTAGCCACGAAAATAATTTTGTGGTTGGGTCACAGCACGAGGAGCTGTATGGAAAGGGCCAGAAGGTTGAGAACCACGGAGTGATTGCCGGGCCCTGGTCCCAGGAGCTTTGTGTCATTTCCTATGGCCCCAACCGTGTCCCCTTCAGGGATAGAGGTTGGGGGGACGGGGGGAAAAAAGTGGGTGGTCCGGGCGATAGGAATGTGATATATTCAGGCTGCCTGAGCATTTTTCTTGACTTTTCCCTCCTCATAGCTGGAGAAGCATTTAAAATTCTGGAGATAGCAACCCGGTGCCATGGCCAGCAGCCCCAGTGAGGATGCAGAAGGAAGCAGAGTGCGTAATAACCAGTTCACTTACGGTGAACTGACATTCACAATGACTGAGGTCACAAACATAAACACTTTCTCATGAAACCAAGAATGGAAATGTCTCCCCTCCCCCTGCCCCCTCCCCCATGATTTATTTTAGAAAGGTTAATGCAATCTGGACAGAGACCAGCCCTCACTTTCCTTGGGTGTAGACTTTAATTCGTGTGGTTAGCCACTTAAATTCCAAGGGTTTGGCTTTTCATCAAGAAGGTGGGGAGGGGTGGTGGGTACTATAAAGGGAAACTGGTATATTTCTCTATCTGATAAGACATTTCCCCCCCTTTGCACATTTTAGATCACCTATGTGAAAGGAGACCTTTTTGCATGCCCCAAAACAGACTCTCTAGCCCACTGTATCAGTGAGGATTGTCGGATGGGTGCTGGGATCGCTGTCCTCTTCAAGAAGAAATTTGGAGGGGTGCAGGAACTGTTAAACCAACGTGAGTTTTGAAAAATCAGTTTAACCTTATTCCCTGGCTGGAGCCTCTTTTGACCTCCTGTTGTACTCATTAAACAAGGTATACATGTAAACAGGAGGTTCCTAACCACTGAGTGCTTTCATTTTACTCATCAGATTAAGTTTTTCCTCCACAAAAATACCCTCTAGTTTGGGTCCATATCATGCCAAGCTTGAGTTCTTGTGAAAGTATCTGTTTTTCCTCTACCATAAAGCTCTCTTGATAATACTCCAGTTCTCTGGAAACCTTAATTATTCTGAAGTGCTTAGCAAAACCAACAGTTACTAGTTTGGCATGCACGAGTCTCTGTTTACCCAAACTGTATTTAGGAGTTTAGAATCCTCTTTCTTACATACCCCGCCTGTCACTTCCCACCAGTGATTTAAGACCAGAGGTGTGTCTTAGAGTCATGTCAAGCTTCTGAAGCAGCTGCTCAGACCACAGTCCAGGCTTATTCAGTCACCTTCTACACCAGTGGTTCCGATACCAGCCTTCAAAAAAGCAATTTCTTGCTGCTTTGTATTGTATTTTATGTGAACACCAGGGGACCGGTGCACAGCCTGGCCTGTGCTCTCTTGCAGTCGGGACCCCTCGGGGGATGTCCACCTGCTGGCGTGCCTGGCCAGCCTGGGTGAGGGCCTGATGGCTGTTTGCAGGCTGGCCAAGCGCCCCAGCGGGGACCCTCACCCCATGGGGGTGTGGCCAACCTGGGTGAGGGGCTGAGGGCCGTTTGCGACTGGTCACAGCTCTCATTGACCCAAGGTCCCAGCGAAGCTGGCTGGAAGCAGGTTTCTGGGATTTATTCTGTAATTGAAACTTTGTTGCCTTGAGGGGAAGCCACAGCCAGCTTAGGCAGGCAGTTTCTTCCATCACTGGCCTCCTGTTTCCTCTAGCTCCGTGGCTGCCCGCTGCCATCTTGGCAGGGTTAATTTGCTTATCCTCACTCTGATTGGCTGGTGGGCGTGGCTTGGCTGGTGGGCATGGCTTGAGTATAATGGCGTGAGGGATAATTTGTGTATTACACTTTTATTAGATTAGATGACATTTTTTCTTGACGGAAAGCTTATAATTAGAAACTTTTGTACACTTACGTTCCCCATAATGCTTAAACATTATTAGCTCTTTTAAAAAATGAACACACATTTGGCAAAGGAAGAATGCTGTATATTCTAAAACATTTCTAGGCAGTAGACAAAGTTTTTAAGTGAACAGTAAAGATGTACTTGAAAATAGGAGCAGGACAGAAGATGGGGTATGAGGAAAGCAAGGCTGAGAAAACATGATTAAGAAAGCTGGATGCTAAGGAATATAGTAATTAGCACAGCTGATGGGCAGAGTGTTCATAAGCAGCAATAGGTTTAGGTAAATATTTTTTTTAAATCTAAGAATGGAGATCAGTGTTTTGATTTTCATTTTTCTTCCTACTATTAAATGACTTTTTCTTAGAAAAGAAACCTGGAGAAGTGGCTGTTCTGAAGAGAGATGGGCGATACATATATTACTTGGTAAGATGGGGCCTGTTCTCAATATGTTCTAAGGATTGGTGAACAGAGGCTGCACTGGATTTGTGTTGATCATGATAGTCCATTCCAGACAACCAAAGATGTCAAAAAGCTTCTGATCTCATGCCAACTCAGGCCCAGTGGTGAGGCTGTGTGGAGCCCTGGGTTAGAGAGCAGCATCTTAGCTCCATGGGAAGGAGTACTGTGATATCTTCCAAAGGCCTCTGTTCTAAGACTTGGAAACGCTAGGGATGCCTCTCGTATTTGAATTCCTTCCTCCTCATAGTGAGGTAGAGAAACTATAATGCCTTGAGACAGATTGCCTACAGCAGTTTTTCATCCCTCCTATCAAATGCACTCACCTGCTTTCCTGCCTGCTGCCTCAGTGTGGGAGTCTTCCCCTGTCCACATGGTCCTCAGCCCAGAAAGAGTGTGGCTTCTTGGTGATGGTGCTGGTGACTTAAGAGCTTGGTTTGGACAGCACACTAAGAGTGGCATGTCTTTGAATGCTGTCTGTGAGGCTGCTGGGACTTCCGTATTATTTGGAGTACTACCAGCTTGTCTCTGTGCTTTTACAGAGAAACAAAAGGCAAGCAAGCATAGTTTCTAAGTAAATAAACTTAGGACGCTTTTGGGTGGTATGGGTTCTTGTTACAGATATGCAGCTTACCTCTTGGAAGTGGCACAAAGACTTTCACCTACTTCGCTTAAAAACAATACACAATAGGCACAGCCTGTTAACCTCCTGGGCTTGAGTGAAGGAAAGATTATTACCTCGCAGTGTCTGAATTTCTCAGGCCCTATTTAGTTGATTTTCCTGAAGGCCTCCCATAACTGGAAGGGACAGTATGACATTTGTCATCCCTGCTTTAGACTGTTCTATAAACACTTTTTGTTTTAATTATCAGGGTGTTGGGAGACGTGATGACTTTCCTTTGACTAGCATTTTAGACTAATAGAAGTGTGAATTCTTTCTTTGTACTCAGATTACAAAGAAAAGGGCTTCACACAAGCCAACTTATGAAAACTTACAGAAGAGTTTAGAGGCCATGAAGTCCCATTGTCTGAAGAATGGAGTCACAGACCTCTCCATGCCCAGGCAAGGAGATCCAGGGCCCTGGGTGAGGCCTTGATTGGTGGGGTTTAGACAAATGACTTACAAACTTAATCCAAAATACAGACTTAACGGTGGACAAATTTGAAAATTGTAAAGATATCACCAGTGAACCAGTTGTCAGACCCTAGGCCAAAGCACACCCGTTTCTTAGCTTGGACTGAATGACTCAGGATAATTAAAACCCACACCTGTCTCACCTACGTAGTAGGGAGGAGCCGTTGTTCAGTCACATTTGTTAAATTTCTCGTGTCCTCTCCTGAGTCTTGGCTTCTATTCCTGAAGCAGTGTAAGCTTAAGAACCAAGACAGAGCCATTGTGATTTCCCTAACCCTGTTAATCCTGTGCAAAAGAAGCCGTAAAGGGTCTCCACCTTTTAAACTGCCTGCTTGTAGGTAGTCACCTTGGGCAGTAGCCAGAGGATGTACCCCTGAGGGAATGTCTTGGACCCTTCCTATTGGAACTTAAGGCATGACATTGGGGTTTTCAGTAGGCCCTTTGTATTCTTTTCAGGAAATAGGCTTGGGTTCACCTCTCTTTCTGTCAGTCCAGTTTTGAGTCATTGCTGACCATGCTTGCAGGTTTATTTCAAGCTCTTAAGTTACTTAAGTGACTACAGGGTCCTCGTCATACACTGGTCTTTAACATACTTAAGGATTATGTATCAAACATTTTTAAATCACATTATTTTTTTCAGAGACTTAATCATCACATTATATGAATTTAAAGCCTTTCTTTTCCCCCGCAGAGATGTTGAGCATCAGTAGAGTAACATCTTAGAAGAAAGGTGCTAGGTAGTAGAGTTTTGGGGGTCAAAGGTTTTCCCCCAGGGTGTTGCAAAGAACTCAATTGCAGTCAACTTGACATTTCTCATCATTCCATCTTCTTTTTCTGCAGACATCCTGTCCTTTGTCTTTTTCTTTTATCTTGCTTAACTTTCCATGATCAAGTATATTTTTAAAATGCGTCTTTTCCCATCCTCCCACAGCTAGTTTTCATCAGACATAGAAGGATAGTGTGTGTCCCATGTGACAGCAGTTATACATTGCTCAATGTTACTTGAACAATGGGGAAGTGGTAACAAGTAGGTAAAAGCAGTGACAGCTGTGGGATGGTGATGCTGTCAGGAACAGCCTTGGGTGATTCTCAACAGGAATTCCAGGCTTCCACCATGGCTGCCTATAGTGTGAGATCAGATAATTTGTTCTTATGCTCTGGGGGAATACAGCCTAAAGGAAGAAAGCAGGATTGATTTCCTAGATACCTTCATCGTACCAATGGAGATGTTTTATCTTTTTCAGGATTGGGTGTGGTCTTGATCGTCTGCAATGGGAAAATGTATCCACAATAATTGAGGAGGTGTTTGAGGCAACAGACATCAGAATTACTGTGTACACACTCTGAACAGATGGGCATTTTGGATGTGACCATGTTTTCCTGTGTCATGCCTACTGGGCCATCGGACTGGGCAAACTGACTTCAAAAATGATCAGAGGAAAGTTTCATGTGAAATTGTCTGTGTCACAGGCCATGCTTGGGTTCCGTATTCCCATGATTGGACTGGGACTCTGAAGGAGGGATTGCTTGGGGAATGTTCCTGTGATTGTTTTCTTTTCAGGAAGGTAGGTAATAGCCTGATAATATTAGGCAGGGAACCAGGTGTTGGGCCCTATGATCCTTTTTTGCCCCAGGATGCTATCTAATTTGTTTGGCTTGCCACTAGGTGGCAGCATTGACTCTACTTCTCTGCTGTTTTAAGAGAAATTTCAGGAAGAATGAACATTTCAGTTAATTTTGCATCTTTTGTCATTTGTGCATTTACTTTGTATTATCCGTATGCCCTCAAATTCATCCTAGGAAAGAATTTTGAGGTGTGTTTGTTTTGTTGTTTAAACTACAAAAATGGATTTTTACATTGTTAACAAGGAATTTGTGGGCGGGAAAGTGGGAAAATAAATATCTTCTTGGGCTACAGTGAGGTTCTGTACATGTGTGTTGTTCTAGACTTGGATGACGGAGGATTCACCTGTAACTTATTTGGAAAAATCAGAGGGGTCCAGTGGAAGGCAGCAAGGTGAAAAATAGGAATGGATAGCATCTCTGGGTCAGCCTACTGGAAAGGCAGGATTTTGGAATCCACTCATGGTGAACTCTCCTGCTCACTACATAGTTTGTGACTGAACGTTTCTGAATTCAGTCATGCAACATGAAATGTATGGCAAATGCTTGGCAAAGTGCTTATTGAGGAGTAATGACTCATTGTTCTCAACAAAATCCATATGAATCTTCAAAAAAGGGACTCTTCCAAAAAAAAAACCCGTCTATTTTGGTAGTAGAGGTGTTAGGAAAGATGGCCAGGTTTCTTTGTTTTTAAGCTCCAGAGGACACTAAGGTATAACTAGCTGGGATGGAGAGCAGTAAATATTAATCCTCTTAAGCTAAGAAAGCAGCATTTTGTCTACTCTTGATTTGGTGGTTAGCCAGTTCATGAGGTCAGCCAGTGGTTCAGTATCAGAGGTACTAGGAAAACGAGTAGAGTTTTCATCTTCCCTCACCACCCCTCCACCCCGCTAGTCCCCTGTACTGTGGTGTTAGGAGTTAAAACAGCCATTGTTTTCTCCCTTGAGTGAATTCTGGGCCTTCATAGGACTTGCTTTCTCAAGTGTACAAGAAGTGGATTTTAAAATGTGCTTGTTGAAACAGCAGGAGAGCACTGGTTAAATATAACCTTTGTACTTCAGACTTGTGTTCTTATCACATTGCAGCCTGATATGAGGCAGCCGTTTAAAAAAGTATTTCACATCTTTTGTACCTCTGTGTGGAACAGACAAGTTTTCCATGTAGTTGGGGTGGGGTAGGGCAAGAGCAAGTTCATGATCAAACTTTTAGACTAAGGCTTTTCTTGAAGTTCATTATTAGTAGTAAAATTGAGGAGGAAAGAAGGGAAGGAATGTCTGAATACCCAAAACTGAAAATGAGAATGGGTGATAAGAGAAAACTTAGAATTATTTTGCAAACTATGCACATAAATCTTAACACTTGGGTCAAAACATTGCTGCTTCTACATAGGGCAATTTTTTCTCATGGAGTAAGAACTTTCATGATTCTTTTAACAAAGCTTAGTTTTGTGGAGAACTGGCAGTAAGTGGAATTCCCGGACTCAGCAGGGATGTGATAAAATGTTTTGTTATTTGTAGATAGTCTTGGGGTCAAATTCCAATGACTTATCACACCCAAAGCCTGGAGAAAGGCATTGCCTGATAATCAGAATGAGCACATTATTCCTGGAAACTGCGTTAGAGTTTGGCAGCTGCCCAGTAATCCACATGTGAAATTTTACTTCTGCATAGGACTCAGATCTTTTAAGAAATGAGACTTTGACATCATCCTGCCATCACCATCAACTACCACATGTTGACTCCTCATATTGTGTATCTTAACATTAAAATCCTACTCACCTCTAATTAATAAAGAGGCTAATTGCTTATTCGTTGGCTGTTGGGACATGGATATTTTAGAAGTATTTCCCCTGCCTTTTGTTTCACTCTACACTAAGGAATCTTGGAAAGAAATAGTTTATGAAGGTCAAGACCAGGATGAGAAGTTTACATGGGAGAGGTAGTATCCTGTGTTGCCTAGCCAGGTTTTGATTTAAGCTTCCCTCCCACTTAAAATGTGGCCTGGGAAATCCCTATTCCTGAGACTTCATTGCTGTCCATAGTTAACATCTAAATGTCCAAGTTTCTTTAAAAACCTGGTCACAGAAAAACCACACCACTTTTATTATTGCTGCTTGCTTTTCTTTAAAAAAAAAAAAAAGACCAACTTAACATAAATGCATTTCTGGACATATTTAGCAAATGTGCACAGGTCTTGGGTCTCGCCTTAAGCAGCCCATTTGGAGGACTAATCAGGACCCTCAGACCCATGATGCCTGGTGCCCACATATGTTTGCTATTTCTGCTTGCAACTCTCTTCTTTCCCAAGAGCAGCCTTAGAGAGAGAGGCACAGCTGAAATGATTTATAGCATGAGAAGTATATTTTGAGTCCTTAGAGGGCCTTGTGCAGTGGGGTTGGTTGGTGTTAAATGTTGTCCAGCTCCACGTGGTATTAGGAAGTCAGGCATGTCCCGGATGGCCATACATGTCACCGCCATCTCTTGGCAGCAGGTAGACCTTGAGAAAACAGAAAACATGTTACTGAGAGCCATGCTGGCCCCAAACAAGGAAGAATTTTCTCTTTAAGTTACTGTTTGTGTGACTTCCCCAAGCCCCGGAATTTCTCCATCGTGTCCTGTAACTTCTGGTTTACCCAGCGTTGGATTTATTCCATTTATGTTTGGTATGGTTCACACAGAAAAACCCCAGGAGAGAGCTGCGTTAACTCTGTTCTTTTGAGTTGAATACATGGCTAAATCCTAGTCTGTCATTTTTTTAAAAACATGGAATAAGAAGTATAAGGAAATTTTTCTTTAGCAATGCCTATTTCTTGGGATTATTTTAAGCAGAGTTGTTATTTTGGTCTTTTAGTTAAAAACTCTTTTTTTAATAACAGTACATTTTAACCTTTTCCTTCAGGAACATGAGCAACTCAGGTAAAGTACAAGGAAGCATGTTAATGGGTCCAGATAATATAGGTATGTCCACTAATGGAAAGAGGCTTATAATGTGGAAAATGTCCAATAATATTTTAACAAGAATTTGACTTAGAAATGGACTTTTTCCACCAAGCTGATGTATCTATTTTACTTCTATTTAGAGTAGCATAAGGTACAACCCTCAATTATCTAAAATTAAAAGCTCTATTTAATCTTCCCTGAAATGCTTAATTTTTATAGCAGATTTAGCCATCTCATTTGACTTAATGAGGGAAAAACAACATACATAAATCCCTGAGGACTTGCTAGTTAGGCAGCTGGAAGAAGTGGCCCATGACGCTGAAAGATGTTTAAGAAGTATACTAGGGCCCTAGCCAGTTTGGCTCAGTGGATAGAGTGTGCGAACTGAAGGTCCCAGGTTCGATTCCGGTCAAGGGCACATGCCAGGGTTGTGGGCTCAATCCGCAGTGGGGGACTTGCAGGAGGCAGTCGATCCATGATTCTCTCTCATGGATGTTTCTATCTCTCCCTCTTCTTGTTTGGTCCCAGTACAAATATATTTTTTTAAAAAGTGTACTAGCGTTAAAAATTAAGCTACTAGTCTTTCTGTAGAATCTATGTAGGGTTTATAATTACCCTAATAAAATCCACAAGGAATTTAAAAGCTAATTTTGTATCTTCAGAGGTCACCCTGAGAACTCTGATTGTATTAATACTTAAAGTAGTATCTTATTTTATATGCATAGATTACCACGTGACATTACCTGACCATAGTCTCACTAAACTCAATGAGTGGGTTCTTTTTTTGTAAGAAATGGCTGAAAATTGTGTCTTTATGGATTGGTGAATGCTCACCTGGAGCAGCAGTCACCAACCTTTCAGATCTCATGGACCACCAGAGGTCCGAGGACCACCAGTTGGCGACCGCTGATCTGGAGGATGACCAGGCACGCTGAGTGCATGTCTAATAGCAACACCTGCCAACATCAACCTCCAGAAATTGATATTTTCGAAACATGTTTATGAAGTGAATCTGAAGTATATTAAGAGAGACACCAAAAATGAATAACTTCATGGAAGCATGCTGCTTTTGTGTGTTAGTAATATGTTATTCCAAAATTAAGGTTGCTTAAAGAGGGTGGTGAAGACCCATTCCCTGTTACTGAAGGACTTTGATCAGTAACTCAGGCCTAGTAAAGGGACTTAGTCACAGCATTTCTGTGGGAGCAAAGTAGAATAGACCAAATTCAAAAAAAGATAGTAAAGAATTCTTTACCCTCTTTCCTGAGGGTAATTGGCCTGTTTCTGTGAGTCTAATTTACCCTCAGCAAGAGGCCAAATTGGCCTTAATTGTGTCCCAATTATTTACTTAAATGGCTAATTTTTACCTCCAGTTCTCCTATCACATCTTGATATCTCTAGGAGGCTGCTTCTGAGCGGCTGCCTAATTTACAAACATCTTTTTAACCTTTTAAAGATTCCTGCATGGAAAAGTGTGTTGCTATATTATCCCCATCCCTGCATTCAGCATTTTTTTCTGAGTTCTGCTGAGGTCTTTTTAACAATGGAAAAATGTTCTTGCATTATACATTCACACAGCAAGTACTGGTCTCCTCAAAGCAGAATCATTTGTTTGAAAACATGAAAGCTGCTCTGGCCAAAAATTGGGGAATTTCAAAAGTATCAAAAATGAAAAGAAAAAAAAAACCCAATAGAATGAAACACCTGCTTTAGAGGGGAAAATGGAATGGTAGGATTGCAAATGGAGGTGGGAGCAAGGCATCTGCATTACTAATTCTGGATACCCACCCATGGGGGCATATGTAGGGGGTTGAAATATATTCTAGGCTGTTTTCCAGTTGTAGGCTCTTGCGCCATCTAAACCTTACTACAGACTGTGTCTTGAAAGCTTTCAGATATAAAAGAGGAGGAGGGAAAAGGATTTAGGGAGAGGAATTTAGAGGAAATAAAAGGAGACAGGATCTTCTAAAACGTTTTTACAGTCAACCCAAAGCAGAAAAATCAAATCTTTCCCGAGGAAAATGTAACGCCACTGGCTCCACCTGACCCCCAGCCTCCTGCCCAGTTAATGGAGCTAATGGTGCCATGACTCACGTGAGGCTGAGCGCAGTCGCCTACTTCAGGATGTCCGCCAACTTTTCCTCGTAGTACAGGAAGTTCTCCTGAATGTCCTCCCAGGGCTCAAACTTCTTGGACTCGCCCTCTTCCTGCTCCACAAAATTCTGCCAGATGTACTCGAAGTCCTGGGGCTTCATGATGCGCAGCCTGCAGCCAGCCTCCTTGAGCTTCTTCAGCGCAGCCTGCATCTCGGGCTCCTCCCACATGAAGAGGCGCCCCACCAGGATGAGCAGGCGCAGGTTCTTGGTCTTGCTAAGGGTTTTGATGATGCGATCCGCGCAAGCCACGCAGGGGCTGGAGGACACGTACCAGGTGACGTTGTAGCGCAGGGCCGGGTCGAAGGTTGGCACGATGGTGTTGAAGAAGGCCTCCTCCGCGTGGGCAGTTGCATGCTCGTCCTCCAGGTATCCCCGGGATGCCTGCACTTGGCCTCCCTTGTCCTGCACTTCGATCACATAGCAGAGGAAGGTCTTGTTCCTCCCGGAACTGTACTCCACATTCCGGAACTGGAACTTGAAGTAGTTAACAGGCAGCCGCTCCCTGTGGGGTCGAGAAGACAAAGGGACAGGGAGGATGAGAGAATGAGGAGGCCTTTCTAGGGCCAGACCTCCTCAGCATGAGGGACAAAAAGGCATGAAAGCACCCCAAAGCGTTTCTCTGGAGGAAGAATTTGGAGTGAGGGGTGCATTCTGGTCACCCCATCAGGAAGGGTCTCCAAGCAAGCAACATCACTTGCTGTGCTCTGCCAGTAATGCCTGGGCCCCACACAAAACCAGTTAAATCAGAACATCTGGGGGTAGGAGGGACCGGACATCAGCATGTTAAAAAGCTCTCCAGCCCTAACTGCTTTGGCTCAAGTGGATGGAGCGTCGGCCTGTGGACTGAAAGGTCCCAGATTCAATTCCGGTCAAGGGCATGCACCTTGGTTGCAGGCACATCCCCAGTAGGGGGTGTGCAGGAGGCAGCTGATCAATGTTTCTCTTTCATTGATGTTTCTCTCCCTCTCTCCCGTTCTCTCTCTCTCTCTCTCTCTCTTTCTCTCTCTCTCTCCCCCCCCTCTTCTTCTCTGTAAAAAATCAATAAAATATATTTTTTAAAAAGCTCTCCAGATCCTAATTTGTGGCCAGGTTTGAAAAGCAGTGTTCAAATAGTAATTTTACAAAGTAGCAAGCATATAAAATTTCTCATGACAGCAAGACAAAGATTTCGCAGAACATTTCACGCTTCGTTCCTCCTCCTTGCCACTCACGTATGTTGCATCTCCCCCACAGAATGGCCTACCGTTTGCAGTGCCTCGCTCTCCTAGTGACTGCTTCTCAAGCCTGTCTTTTCCCTCGGGTGAAAGAAAGGTTGTCCTAGAATTTTTATCTTGGAGGCCACACTGCCTAAGGGTATCTTGATATGACTTGGCTTCTAAGATTTGGCCCCTACCCTCCAGGTGCTTATAACCACCTAGCAGCTAGATTCTAGCTGGACAGGAGAGATATAAATAAGACAGCTGCAAACAATAGGAAACTGCTAAAAAATGAGTAGGTAGAGTGAAGGACATATGAAGGGTCTTGAAAGTTTAGCCTTGATTCAGGAGGCAATAGAGAATCGTTACAGGTTCTTGAGTAACAAAAGACACAATAAATCGATTTTCACAATAGATGGAGTGTAGTATCTGTTCTTATCAGTTCAATGTTGGATACGGCCTCTACCAGAGGACAATATATTAAATGAATTTTTGGAGCAGGGATGTGGAATAGGAGCTTGCTCCGTCTATTCTGCTTACCTGTTGCAGTACTTCCAGAATGGTGCACAAAAAAAAAGAGAAAGTCAGCGAAAGTCATGCCCACAGAAGAGGACTGTGGTGGCTCTAAGCAGACAGAGTGAAGCTGGAGAAAGCCTGAAATAGAGACAGCCCACTTGGCATCTGAGGAAACCAGACTTGTTGGGGACTATGTCCAGTGGCTTCAAGGGGAAATGGATAACAAGGAAAGGAAAGCAGCAGAAAAAGGCTGGTTTTTAAAAAATATTTTTTTATTGATTTCAGAGAGGAAGGGGAGGGAGAGGGAGAGAGAAACATCAATGATGAGAGAGAATCACTGATTGGCTGCCTTCTACACACCCCCTACTGGGGACCAAGCCCGAAACCCAGACATATGATGTGTAGGTTCATAGGTCGACACGCATCTACTGACCCACTGCGGCCAGACTTTGAAAAGTTTAGTAGTAAGAAGAAGGAGAGAAAAGTGCAGACTACTAGAGAGGACATCGGAGTTGAAGGTTGTTTCTATCTTTATGTTTTTCTAAAATAGGAAGATCTGTGCAGATTTAAGGCCAAGGAGGCTGGAACAGGAGAGCGTGAAAATGCCAGAGGGAGAGCAGGCGCTGAGTAGCAGCAGCTGGACAGGTCGAGTGTTTTCTTTTTTTTAAAAATGTCATCTCTCTGGGGAGCATTTGAGATCTTGCCCCCCAGCAGATGTCATCAGTTTGCCTCAAATAAACTCATAACAAATCTCAAAATAAAAATAAAAACAAAAACGCAATGTCTCTGGCTGCCCCAGAAGATAGCCTGAGGCAACCATGACCTTCCCTGCTGCTTCTCTCCCTGCCTTCTGTTTCCCCAAAGAGGTCAGCTAACTCCCCGGGCTGCAGGGGAATCCCAGGGCCTTGGCTTGTTAGGGGTAAGCAGCAGGTGCCAAAGAGCTGAGTAAACTTGAACTGTTGCCCTGCAGTGCTCCCTTCCTCCCATCACCAACTTTTTTCTCCCCAAGTTTCCGTGTTCCTTGCTGGCAAGATAAGTTTCCACTTCGGAGATGGATGTGTTTATTATTGACTTAATATTCTGGGAGAATGGATGACCCGATGCTGCCCCACTCCTCTTTCAGCCCCTGCTGGGATTAGCTCTCCCTTAATGAACTTACCCACCAGACCACTCCTGAACTCTGTGGTTACTAAATGACCCCTTCTCTTCCCTTCCAAGTGGCTTTTCCCTTCCAAGAAGCACAGAGCTTACCTTTCTTGCCTGAATCTTTTTTTCTCTTCTCTTCAAGGCCTTTGCCAGACCACCCACCCCACCCCATCCCAAGTCTAATCCAGAGCCACCTGTGTGATAGATTCTCAGAAGTCCTCACTTCATGTTGTCTATCAATTCTGCGACTTTAACCAAAACAACATATAAGAAAGCCATTTTACCATAGGCTAAATGATATAAACAAGATTTAAGTTCTGATGGCATCTCATCAATGTTATAATGAAACGTTGACAAAGACGTGGTTATTGGAGAACCTGCTGTATTCATGACTTCGTGATTGGCTTGGGGGCTTCAGCAATGGCTGTCAGTGGTCCCTCGGGTTTCCTTCTGGAACCCCCCAGAAGTATTGTAGCAACTTGGCCAAGTACAGCCCAGCTTGGAATATAATTTGGCCCAGCGTGCAATTGCCAGTTGGTCTGATGGTCTGAGACTGCTGCTTTCTCAGCCCCTCTTCAGCTCTGGTGTTTTCCCCTCCCCCTTCCCTGGGCAAGGGGAGAGGATGGAGAGAAACGTGAAACCCAAGGGAGAGGAGGAAAGTTCACTTCTATAAATATCAGTTTCCAACCCCTCTGGCCAGCAGCCTCATGGTCTATCCTGCCCCTCAGCAGGGACAATAGAGAAAATAGATGCCTCAGGGAGAAAGAGCTTTCAAGGGGCAAAGGATAGTCAGGGAAGGCTTTGGCTCCCAGCCTTTCCTTTGAGCTTCCTCAGCGACTGGATTTGCTTGGCTTCTCCTGCTTGGTCGTCTGGAAGGAGCATAAGATCAAGTGATGTTCTTGGGGAATTCCCACAGACTGAAAGAGCTGGGCCACTGAGGGAAAGCAGGGCAACAGAATTGGTAGAGCTCTGAAGCTTCCCCAGGGGCTAGGACAACATGGTCATCTTGGGTGACATTACAGAATCACAAAATAGGCCAACACTAGTATGCCCACTGGTAGAAGGGGAAACAGTGACACTTGTGAAATGATCACAAACATTTTTTCTTAGTAGTGTGATATGCCTGTGGACCACATTTGTTCAAACGCTGAACCCCAGCAGATATGTTACTGCTAAAGTGGCGTGTGTGTGTGTGTGTGTGTGTGTGTGTGTGTGTGTGTGTGTTGGAGTGGTGGTCAGGAGAGAGATGCAGATGGTAGAATTTTTTACCTGGGCTCAGTTGCTTCTTCAGGCACAGAAACCAACGGCATTATTTCTACCCCCAGCCTCCCTAAGTACCACTTTCTCATACTTTCTGCAGTCAAGCCATTCACACTTCATCTGCTTAGACCCAGGCTACTGGACTGGGCATTGCAATTCTCTAGGCAGGAGACTGAGACTCCAGATATCTAGAAAAAATTGAAATGACACTGCTTGGTGGAGGGGAAGGGATGTGAGTAAATGTGTGTATATATACACATGTGTGTATACATATATACACATGTATGTATGTATGTATATACACACGTGTGTGTGTATATGTATACACACATGTCTATAATAATAAAAGTATAATATGCTAATTAGACTGGACATCCTTCCAGATGAAGCCACAGTGGCAGGGAACAAGCCCCTTGCATGAATTTCATATATATATATATGAAATATATATATATATATTCCATATTCACACTTAAAAACATTTGCATCTCCTAAACAAAAATCTATACAGTGAAAAGAAGCAACCTGGAGGGCAGTGGATGCTGGTCTGAGATTAAATATTTGCTCCAAGATAATCCAAGGGATGGAAAATCCACTCACCGGTAACTGAGTGTTGACTCATTTCAGCTTTCTTTCACTAGATCTGCTCAAAAGAGGCAGAATTGCCTGTTTCAGGTTCCTTTTCCATTTTCAGACAACTTTCAAAGCGAATGCTAAAGTGGACCTCAACTGAAGGAGGAGTGGAGAGAAGCTGAGAGTTGGAACAGACTGACTTTCTAGCTGAGAAGGGGTGTGGTGGGCTGCCTGGTCCTGAGTGGCAGTTCTGGGTAGGAGTCTGACCGAGGCGGGCCCCGAGTCCACGCCTCTTCCTTGGGCAGCACCATCTTTACACTGAGCTCTGACCTTCCAATGGCCCTCATTGGAGAGGAGACCAGGGTGGTCAGAGTCAGCGCTGTCTTCTATTCTTTTTAAAAAATATATATTTTTATTGATTTCAGAGAGGAAGGGAGAGGGAGAGAGAGAGAGAGATAGAAACATCAGTGATGAAAGAGAATCACTTATTGGCTGCCTCCTGCATGCCCCCTCACTGGGGATTGAGCCTGTGCCCCAACCAGGAATCAAATGGTGACCTCCTGGTTCATAGGTCTACACTCAACCATTGAGCCATGCCATCCTGTCTTCTATTCTTTCTGGACCAAACTTCCCAGCATGCTCCAGAGTCCAGGGTAAGGGGTGTGGGGCTGGTGGCATTAACAATGGTGTGAAGACCCTGCACTCCTTGCCTGTCCCTTTCCTCTGAACCCTGCCTTGTCCCACGGCCAGAGTAAACTACTGGAAGCTAAAGCAGGGTCTGGAGGGGATATCACTACATGTGCCATTCATCTCTGTTCCATAAGAACCCCTTGAAAGTAGGTTCAGCTTCATGCAAAATCATAAACAAATAACCAGAGGCAAAGACAAACACACAGGTGCTGCCAGGCTAAGCCACAGTCAGTCACTCACCGCTGGATAGAGAGATGGGACACAACCAGTCCTGGTGGCCCAGGGCTTCCCTAGAGCATGCAGCCGGGGACCAGAGAAATCCTCTCTGGGCCTGCCGCTGCTGGATGTTCATACATCCTGAATTTCTCTCCTCGAGAAGTTCCCCTGCAGTTAATTCCCTATCCCAACACCTGGTAGAGAGCCCAACACACAATAGGTGCTCCTCATTAGTTCACTCCTTTATTCAACAACAAACACTTATTACCTCGTAGGAGCTGGGGACTATTCTTGGTGCTTGGTGCTGGGGATAAAGCAGTTAAAAGGCAACATCCCTATCCTTACGGAAGTTAAATAAGTAGTGGAGGAGCCCTAACTGATTTGGCTCAGTGGATAGAGTGTGGGCCTGCGGGCTGAAGGGTCCCGGGTTCGATTCCGGTCAAGGGCATGAACCTTGGTTGCAGGTACATCCCCAGTAGGGAGTGTGCAGGAAGCAGCTGATTGATGTTTCTCTCTCATCAATGTTTCTAACTCTATATCCTTCTCCCTTCCTCATTGTAAAAAATCAATAAAACATATTAAAAATAGTAATGGAGGAAACAGGCAGCAAATAAATGATTCCTAGTCAATGAATATTTGTTGGCTATAAAAGACCCCTCTTTATGGCTTTTTTAGACACAGTGTGATGACTCGGAGTCAGACAGTCCTGGGGTGCACGCCCCGCTCCACCCACCAGCTTTGGGCAAATTACTCACCCCTCCAAGCTTGGTTTCCTCACCTGGAAGATAGGTTGAGTAACTGAACCTTTCAGGTTTTGAACAAGTACTGATGCTCAAGAAATCAGACCTAGCATTGATGGACAGGGCCTTTTGTGGCCTCAAATCTTATCCCTCAGAGCCCATTTCAAGCACTATCAGCCCTTCTCTACTCTTCCTCTCACATTCAGAGACTCCTGTTTTTCAGTGGTGCTAGCTTAGCACCTAGCAAACTGAGAGAAAGTGAAAAGACCTTCATTTCTAACTTTGCTGACTTCTGTAGTAAACACTTGCATTATTGCGATTTCAGGAACTCGGAGTTGGAAAGAGAGACACACACAGTCGACTCTCAGCCAATGTGAGCTGGTAGGGGCCCACCACTACAGCTTTAGACCTCCTTCTAACACTTCCCTCCATGTTATTGATAGCTAGAGGCCTGGTGCATGAATTCATACACCAGTGGTGTCCCTTGGCCTGACCTGTGGGATCAGGCCGAAACTGGTTCTCTGACATCCCCCGAAGGGTCCTGGATTGTGAGAGAGCGCAGGCCAGGCAAAGGGACTCCACTGGTGCACTATCAGGGCTGGTGGGAGGGGAGTGGGGAGGTTGGCCAGCCAGGGAAGGACTGCAGGAGGGCTCCAGGGCATGTCTGGCCTGTCTTGCTCAGTCCTGATAGGCTGGACCCCAGCAGCAAGCGAACCTACCAGTTGGAGCGTCTGTCCCCTGGTGGTCAGTGCACGTCATAGCAAGTGGTTGAGAGGCCTTAGCATATCATTAGGATATTATGTTTTGATTGGTTGAATGGCTGACGGGTCAACCGGACACTGAGCATATTAGGTTTTTATTATATAAGATGGTCTTAGGTCTGCTTCTATCCTGAGTGCCCTCTTCAAACCAGTATCATGACAAGCAGGGTATCTATATTCCTACCCGGTACTCCTTTCTCACCTCAGACTGTTTGCTGAAAAGCCACTTGCTCTCTGCTAGTTTGTGACCCTTCTAAGGAGCAGCATGGACAGACCCACCCCTGTGGGAGTCCAGGCTAGGAGAGGACCTGCTTGGAACCCCTTTGACTCTAGGGCATCTGAAGAAGGAAGGAGAGGAAAGTCACTCCCTCATCCTGTCCCTGCATAGACATGGCTGCACCTCTGGGCTATTTTAAGCTGCCTGTTTACCCCCGGGCCCCAGGAGACAGCTCTCCACAGCTGTCACTTGTGGCCAGGAAACACTCAGGGCTCCACCTCCCCCCTGACCTGCCCAGAAAGCTGCCCGACCTGTGACTCTTTTTCTGAGCCATAGGTCAGGGAAAGCCTCTGAACCACGCTGCCCTGCAGACGGAGACAGGTGGAGCTCTGCTTGGTAAACCTGGGGACCAGAATGAGTAAGACAACAGTGGAAAGGTCACTTGGCTGCAGTCAGACGACCTGCCACTTACTGGTTCTAAGGTCCCGGACAAGTCACTCAATCTCCCTCGCTCAGTTTCCCGGTCTGAGAGTGGCAATGCTATAGCTCCCTCTCCTAGCACTGTGCTGAGGGTTGAATAAGCTCATGCATGTGAACGTTTGCTATGCTTATAAAGACCTGGACAGATGTAAATTACATGAGAGAATTTAACCCTTTAGGACCCGCCACCCTGGGACTCCAAAGCCTATTTAACTCAACAAACACAGTCTGATTCTGTTCAGAGCCTATCCTGTCCCCGTGTGGGGAGATCACAGCCTGCACAGAGTGGGCGTGTGTGT
>PVJC01023180.1:0-26577 GCA_004026665.1 Murina feae
GCTTGGGTTTCACTTAGAAATTACCCGGGTACCTGAGGATTATTAAATAATTAACTCCACCTAAAATTACTCCAATAGTTTTCGTTATCTAAGGATCTAGGAAATTATGTTTAAGCTGAAACTCTACAGAACATAATTACTGTTTATATCAAAAAGCTTATCAGAATTATAATTCATTGTAGTTGTACATAATTTTTGTATATTTTTATGATCTTAAAAATAACATCGGAGTAATGTTAGCTTATTTGATCAATAAAGCAGTATGAGAAATTTTGGCAATTCATGAAAACAAAATCAAGTATTTAAAAATAAGATCTATCCTTATATAATACTGAACTCTGGCATAATCACAGGAAAGCTATATTGCTGTGTTTTTGTTTTTGTTTTTTTAAACCAAACCAAAACTACCAAGACAGTATTATTTATTCCATGGTTCATGTTGATTATGTGAATTTGGATTCTTACAGAAACATGCTTCTAGGGTAGAAGTTGATTTGTTTTGTCTTAAAAGGACATTATATTTAAAACATCTTATTTTCTGGGGAAATTTCAGGAATGTGCACTTATGTAAGCATTTATTAATCTCTATAAGCCACAGAAAGAGAGTCATCTGTTTTGAGATTTTGTCATCTAATTTACTGACACCCTTCAGAGGTGAACAACATTTCAGAGTTACACCGAGAAGGCAGGGCCCTTTTGGACTACAGGCGCACAGGTGCACACGTGGACTAGCTGAGCCACGGGTCAAAGTGAAAAGAGAAACACAACTCAACTGCCTCCACCTCTGAGAGCTGTTTTGCTTTTAAGTGTGTACAAAGTACTTTCTTAATTGATGTGAGCGCATAGAGAGACAGGCAAACAATTCTCTCTGGCCTCTCCCCTGGCAGAGGGCAGACGGCCATCACTTTGGTAGCAATAACCACACTGTTGAAACCTCACACCAGGTCGCCTTTGCTGCCACTAATGGGAGAGAATGTATTGGCTGTGCACAACCTGCGGTCAGGACCAAGTGTGACCCAGAACCGGACACAAAGCAAAAGCACAGGCCGAAACCTGGGAGAAACGAAGCCAACTGGAAGCTGCTGCTGCTGGAGGTCCCCTGGGAGCAGGGAAGTGGGCGCTGGGGCTGAGACAGTGCAGCTGGACTGTGCTCCTGGACCAACGCGCTAAAGGTGGGGATCTCAGAAGAGGACGCCCACAGAATATTCCTCAGTTTTCCAGGTGTGTCCTTTCAGGGCCATGGTTTCTGCTGATTTGCCTGCACTGGGGAGGGGTCGTCAGTCACCTCGGCTGGTCCTGATGTCAGCCATGGCTTCACCTGCATGGCCTTGTGCATTTCTGGGCCTGGAGGTGAGTCACAAGTGATGCTCTCTCTAGTTTGACTAAAACTCTATCTGGAGGCTTTGCTCCTCAGGTTATTTAATGCCGTCAGAGCCTCATTGTCCTGGGGCTTAATGCTTAGGGAGAAGCCTGCAAGGACTTACATGGGGCTAATCTCCAGCCTCCTTGTTTTGCCTTCAAGGGAGTGACTAGTGATATGAAAGGTTCAGGGTCCGGGGGAGGTCCCAGCCTACATTTGTCCGTTGCTAGGCACTCAGCTTTCCACTCTGGTGACCTACACCTGGCCAGTCTTCCCTACTCTGCCCACTCTGCTAACTACCTACTACAATTTTAAAAACAATTTCTCCCTGGCTCAAGCCTTTAAGCAATAATATCAAGATAATTGCAAATAGTATTTTGAATGATATTTGTTTTACATTTTGGAAACAAAAATCATTCTCTTTGAAACCTACCTCAAAATCTTTCCCTTCACATGCAAGGTGGACAGGCATAGAGACAAAGCAAGCTAGCGATGTGTCTTCACCAGGAATTGGAGTTTGGGGGCAAGAAAAAAAGACAACGGCTCTAAAGTCTTTCCATCGAGCGATCAAAGTCGTCCTGACTAATAGGAGGTGAATGCCGTTGGCACCGCCTGGTCGTTCCTGCTGGAACTAATCAGTAGACGGATGGTAGCAGGCATTCTAGACGCTGGCTGCTTTCCCTGGGCCGCTGATGAGCTAGGCACCTGTTTACTTCACCTGGGAGCTCCAAATGCCACCCACTTGACCGCAGAGCTTGCTTTCACTGTCCCAGCAGCTTCTTTAGCGAGCGAGGCCCTTGGCGTACACAGGGATTTGAGGGAAAATCGGAAGAGGCGTCCCTGTCAGCGCAGCCTTGAACCCCGGGAAGAGAAAGACCTTTTAGGAGCCTGGGCTTCAGAGCAGCGATGTTCAACCTCTGTCATCTCACGGCACATAAACTGATGACTGAAACCTGCAGCACACTGAAAAATGTTATAGTTTTTGCCAAGCTGACAAAAAAAAAACAAGAAATTGGTATAATTTTGATTCATTTGCACTGGGATGTTATTGTTGTGTTGGCTGTTGTCATTTTGTTATTTGACACTCTCAGGGAAAAGAGGGCAGGGCCCCTGACTAAATAGTCAGGTACTGCATGTTTTAAACATTGTTGTGGCTCACCGGTTGAAAACCTGTGTTTTGGGGGGTTTGCTCAGCACTCCCCAAGGCTGTGCTCCTCCCCATAAAGGAAGAGTCTGTGGGCCAAGGAATGTGTCCACCAGGTTCTCCCTTCCTCCCCACTCTAGACAGAGACAGAACTTTCCTGTCCGTCTTTGTGTGAGATGCAAGACACCCACCCCCCTTAAACTCCCTGATTGTGGCTGACCAATACTTCTGTCCAGTACAGACACTGCCCTTGGACATTGCAGCGATGCATAGTTTCTAGGAAACACTCAAGTACATATGGTGACATGCTTTCTTTCACCATCTGTACTTGGTGTAGACTACAGCAGTCCAAGTACCATGAGGGTTGGAAGACTGTATGTCCTAGACATGCTTGAGTCCCCATAGTCCTGCCCAGAGGTATCTGAGCTCGCTTTCAGGGTCTGCATAGAGCTTTTTCCTAAATTTATATTCTGGAGGCAGACCACACCACCAGAGACCAAGGGACAGCTGTGTGTGGGTTGTGGGTGGAGCTTGGCATTCGGGATGGGTGCACACATGTGCATGCCAGGCCCCTTGCAGTGTGGGAGAGAGCCAGGGCTTGGGAGGCGGTGTGTGGAAGGGAGAGTCAGGGTGCTATGAGTGGAGGGATTCTGCATATGAAACTTGGGCTTCCAATCATTATAAAGTCTATTTATCAGGGTAGAGTATAGAACGTATTTTATGTAACAGCTTGTTAGAGTGATTTATGACTTTTAATATTTAGATCTATGGCGTGTGGACTTTCTTTTGTATTCTCATCCAGGGCCCTACAAATGGTAAAGACAGGCCTGGTTATGGTCCCAAAGCCTTCTTGCCAGATAACAAAGGCCCTTTCATAAACACAGACACTATTAATAAGTGTCATGACTTAAAGTCCTTGGAGGAGTTCCATTTTTCTCTAAAGCTTCTATATTTTTATGACTATGGGTTTGGGGATTGATAAATGTGAATAAGAATCTGAGCTCCCCTGCTTACATTGCATACATGGTGACAGATGACAAATTTAGGCGTTGCTCGACCTCCCTGATTCTTACTTTCTTTGCCTGTGAAATAGGGGGGTGGGGGGAGGTACTTTCCTATATAGCGCATAGGTCAGTTGTGTTAACACATTGCGGACCGATCACAAGTATTCTCACTTCATATTACACAGTGTTTTCCAAAGTACCATGCTTTAAAAAGATATTAGCTTCTAAAAACTGTAATAACTTCAAAATGCAATGGGTATTTAATTTTAAAGCACACCTTTAACATTTATGTAAAACGTTTTTGTACTCGTTCAATAGAAACTTATCTGGCCACTGGGTGAAGCTGGCAATGGAGCTACTGGTCCGCAATGTGTTTAAGATTACACGAGTAATGTTTTCAAAGGGCCGGATGCAGAGTCAATAAAAGGTAGCTGCTATTTCCATGGCGAGTTCCTCACCGTGGAAGCCATCTGCCAGCTCCCGTCGTAACCTCGCTTTTCCAGATGTAACTTTAGAGCTAAAATAGGCTGGGGACCATGTACCCACAAGGGGCATTTAGACCGACAACCCTTCTCAATACGACGGACAATCTGGGGCTGTGTTGCATATGGCAACGCTCACAAGGAAAGATAGTCTGCTGTCAACCGCAGAATTGACCAGTTCTGGGAAGTGGTAATTTTAATTTGTTGAGTTCAGGGCTCTTTTCTAGCTTTTACTTGAATAAGATGCTCCTGATGAAAATCCTTTGCCTCTTCCGGTCTTGTCCTCTCTGCCTAGTTTTAAACTGGGATTAAATTTTAACAAACCCTCCATTGTGAGTGCCTATGTTATCACACAACGTTATGTTGGGTGTTATAAATAATTCATAGGCAATATTTAGAATGGCTGCAGGCCATTTTTAGAATTGGCTGGGAATTGTTTACAATACCCTCCTCACACCCTTTGCCTATTGTATGTTCACTTCATAGTTTTCTTAAAATTCTCTAAAGCAGTGAGACTACTTATGTGACCCAGGAGTTTATTCTTAAACCAAGTCAAGGATGATAGTAAATGCACACCCCCCCCCCTGTTCCCCCCACACCAAGCCTAAATGGACTTGCAGTTCCTTGAATGCCTATGGACTCATGCTTCTGGGAATGGTTCATGCCACTTCTTCCACCAGAGCCCCTCCCTTTCCTCTTGGTCCCTGCAGGTCCCCCCTTCCCCATCTCTGCTGATTCCTGCTGTCATCCCAGAGAGTCTTTCCTGGCCTTGAAGTCTGGGATAAGTGCCTCCTTCTACAAGTACCTTGTGCGTATCTCTATTCTGTTTCCTGGTTTGTTGTTACCATCAGACTGAGACCTTATCGAGGATAGAAACTGCCTTTTTTCTCTGTGTGTATGGGAGTGATCATAAAAATATTTAACATGTGATGCTATCACGATGCTTGGCAAGCTGACGGAATAGGTATTTTCTTTCTCTCTCTCTCTCTCTCTCGCTCTCTCACTATATATATATATATTAATATTATATATACTAGAGGCCCAGTGCACAAAAATTTGTGCACTCAGGGGTCGGGGGGTCCCTCAGCCTGGTCTGTGCCCTCTAGCAGTCTGGGACCCCTCAGGGGATGTCCACCTGCTGGCCAGCCTGGGTGAGAGGCTGATGGCCATTTCAGGCTGCCCACAGACCCTTCAGGGTTTGAGTCCTTACTGGGGTGCCTGGCCAGCCTGGGTGAGGGGCAGAGGGCCGTTTTAGGCTTCCCATAGCCCCTTCAGGCTGCCCATAGCCTCTTCAGGGTCCCTACTGGGGTGCCTAGCTAGAAGCAGGTATCTGGGATTTATTTAACTTCTATAATTGAAACTTTGTTGCCTTGGTCTCCTGCTCAAAGCCTGGGTTGCCCATGGCAACCCAAGGTCCCAGCCTGGCAGGTATCTGGGGTTTGTTTATCTTCTATAATTGAAACTTTGTAGCCTTGAGTGGAGCTCAGAGCCCTGGCTTCCTCCATTGCCTGGGGCAACTCCAGTTCCATGGCCACTGCCATCTTAGTTGAGTTAATTTGCATATTTGCTTCTGATTGGTCAGTGGGTGTGGCCTGTGGGCATGGCTTGTGGGTGTAATGGAGTGAGGGTCAATTTGCATATCACTCTTTTATTAGAATATATACATATTTTTTAAACTGATTTCTGAAGGAAAGGAGAGGAGAGAGAGATAGAACATCAATGATGAGAGAGAATCATTGATTGCTGCCTCCTGCATGCCCCACACTGGGGATTGAGCCCACAACCTGGGCATGTGCTCTGACTGGGAATCAAAATCCTAGACCCTTAAGTCTGCGGGCTGATGCTCTCTCCACTGAGCCAGACCTGCTAGGGCAGAGACACTTTGAAATGGACCCAAAGTTCAGTGGGTGTCTTCGGTGCAACTCTCTGCAGTGTGGAGAGCACGCTTGCCCAGGTGCCTGGTTCCACAGAGTTCGACCGTGCGTCATGTTCCAGCTGCCCTACAGCTCTGCAGAGAGAGATGCTCACTTGCAGGAGGCTGGTAGCAATGCCAATAATTCTTGCCCATAGACTTGCCCCAAATACTATGTGGGGGATGTTCAGTTGACTTCCCCCCACCAGTGTGGAAGAAGCAAATTAATTTTCACAGAACTGATGGGCTTATATATTTTTCTGGTCTTTGAATTATCCTCTGAACTGGTTGAACACTTCTGGTTCCCTTATTAATTAACTAGTAGCCCTGTGCATGCAGCTATGCCCCACTAGGTCTCTGCCACCCTCTTCCCACTGCCCCCGCTCCTGTAGCTCCCCCTGCCCACCCCTAACTTGCTGCCCTGCCCCATCCTGTAGCTCTCTGCTGTCTGTTTGTAGCCAGTAGGTTGCTGCCACCCTCCTATAGCTCTCTGCCTGCTGCCCCACCCTCCTGTAGGTCCCCCCATCCCCCTCTTCCTCCTCACTCCCTCCCCTCATAGCTTGCTGCCCTGCCCCCTCCTATAGTTCTCCGCAGCCTGCTTGTACCTCACTGGCCCACCCTACTGCTGATCCGTGATCTGGTCATGACATGCTTGGTCATTATGCCTTAGGGCATATGGTTAATTAGCATATTCCTCTCTTATTATATAGGATTGATGAGTTAAATGAAACTTTGGCATGTGTTTGTTTTTAGTCTGTGTGAGAATCATTTTTCCTCTTCTCTTTTTAAAACTGATCCTTAATGAGTTGTGGAGGTCTTCCATGGAGATAATTTAAAGAAAAGATACCTAACAGAAAACAAAGCTCCCTCTCTCATAAAAGAACCCAGGTTCGTTTGAGTTCTGTTAACTTTACATTTACTGTCAAATGCTTTATTGTTACATTGATTGAAAGAGAGATCAAGTATTATTTATCTCAAGGCGTCCATAGAGATCCTCTACTAATCAGATGTCCAAATTTTCTATGATGATGATTTTGATGCTTATCTTCAAAAAATAAAATTCTAAACATAGAAAAGCTAAACCTTTTAGGATATCTTTTGCATCTGAACCTATCTTTGAATTTCTGAGAAGACCTCTGAAAAAATTAATGATTTGTTCTTATAAAATAATACTGAAAATAATGTTTATCCAATGAGTTACCAAATCAGAAGGCATGCTAAAATTTCTCTAGGTTACATTTGGGTACATAAAATATATTGATAGAAATAATTCAAATATCATATGTTTTCATGGGAATTCCTGGAGATTGGCCAATGCCCTTATCATCCATAACATAGACAATGGTCAAAATCCTGGTGATAGTTTGCTTGGTAATATTAGACAATAATACTAAGCTGATATCACACACTTTATTTCCATGCTTATTTGGAATAAGTTACTTCTCCCTCCCCCAGCTTTATTGAGATATAACTGATATGTAACATTACATGTATTTAAGGTATATAAGGTGATGATTTGAATAGACTTCATCAATAACTTGGAGAAATTTTGCATAAAAAATGTTTTTGGAATGCTTTTGCTATCTTGTTTTGTGTGCCACAGAATTTGTCACATTTCCTTATCAGTTACTTCATTCTAGACTTTCATCAAATCTTTCACATTTGGAAATTATCAGTAACCTAAAACCACACCGATTTCACATTTGTCATCGTCCACAGATAGTTTGTGTGTTACTTGAGTTCTCACCTGAGTGAGCAGACTTTGTGTCGTCAGCAAACAAGGCCTGTCTCAACAGCTCACTGTACCAAGTACTTCAAACTACTGACTCTTCTAAGAACAGACTCCTGAGCTCTGATGGGATTGCTTGCAAATGGGCTGAGTTGGGGTTTTCAGACCCTCTTCGGTTAAGAAGCAGATGGCTTTTCTGAGTCTCCCAACCCAAGATCTAGCAGAACACAAACTAATCACATAGCACTGAGTGAACCGAGGAGGACGTTTTTATTATGGGTGTTTATTGAGAATTCTGTTGATGCTTTTTTCTTTATGTTTTCTCTTCTACATTTGCAAGCAAGCTCCCTTCTTTTTATTCATAAGCCATTTTTATCCAATAACAATTTAGTGGACTCTGATATTGTAAACAAAAATGCAGCATTTTCAAGGGATATCTGATTGTCACTGACCCCTCTCCCCTCTCTGCCACTGGCAATCAAACTCTTTCTAAATCTCCTAATTGCTCCTGGGAGTGGAGGTATTCGCATAAGTTCAATAATAATCCGTTTTCCTTCGTGCTAGGAGAGACCTGGAAAAGCAAGGTGTACAAGCAAAGCCTGACCAGGATGTTCTATTGGAGAGTGGTTCTCCTTTAATTAGGTATGATGGTCACTTTTTAAAAAATCTCTATTGTTCATATTATTATAGTTGTTCCTCTTTTTCCCCCCATAGCTCCCCTTCTCCCAGTTCTCACCCCCCGCCCTTATCCCCACCCTCCCCCCATCTTTATCCATAGGTGTACGATTTTTGTCCAGTCTCTTCCCGCATCCCCAACACCTCTTTCCCCCTGCGAATTGTCAGTCCACTCCCTTTCTATGCCCCTGATTCTATTCTATTCACCAGTTTATTCTGTTCATCAGATTTTTTTTTTATTCACTTGATTTTTAGGTTTACTTGTTGATAGATATGTATTTGTTGTTCATAATTTTTATCTTTACTTTTTCTTCTTCTTCTCAAAGGATACCTTTCAGTATTTCATATAATCTTGGTTGGATGGTGATGAATTCTTTTAGATTTTCTTGTCTGTGAAGCTCTTTGTCTGACCTTCAAATTCTGAATGACGGTCACTTTTAAGGAAATAAAATGGACGTACTTGACTTTGACTAGAACCATCTTGTGTTATCAGTGCCTAGGAGTGTCTCTGGCAGACTGGCCTGGATGCTGGCATAGGGCCCAGTCATAGGTGGCGAGGAGACCCACCTCCCGGGAGGCAAGGGACCTGGAGCAGGGAGGGAGGCATCTACTTTTATAGATTTCGCCGGTGAAATTTGGTGAAGTTTTTTGGGGGCTTGGTTTCTTAGCCTTGAGAAGGCAAATGCTGAAACCTTTACCAAAATCTAAACTGAAATTTCTTATGGAAACTTCCAGGCAGGAGTTTATTTTGTGAATAAACTCAAAGCAAACTCTAGAAAGCCCGTTGCTGCCTTATGCGAATGATCAGGCCCAGCCTAAGCGGCCGGCTTCACGGGGCTGATTTTTCTTTGGGGTTATTCTTGATCAAGGCGAGAAGACTGTATCAAAAAGGTGTGAAGACTTTTAATGGGGCCAAGAGTTGGCCAGGTATCTCCAGTAGAAAACATGCATTGTTTAGAGCATACCTCTCAGAGTTGTCTGATTCGATGGGTTTGTGTCTTAATTGCCTTGAGTTATTCTACAACTCTGTCCAGATAACTAGGCACAGAAATGAACTTGGACACTGTTGATAAAATACAAATAATTCTTGAGTATAGACATGCACAGCGTTTCTGTGCCTTTGATCTTCAATTGACTCCCCTCTCCACAGTGGGAGAAACTGGTTCGGCACACCTGAGTTAGATGTGTTTCAACAAGTCTACTGGGTTTATACATTGTGAAGTCTGATTTTTTGATTCTTGAGACCTGGGGGGTTTGTGACAGCTTTTCCTCTTCTCTTATTAATTAATGAGTGGAATCAATCTTTGACATTTTAGTATTATCTGTATGAGAGTCATGACTGTATTTGTCTTGAAAAATCATTTTTGAACGATGGGAAAACCTTTATGCTGTGGGATAACACGGCAAAGTCCCTGGTGGCCAGGGAGGGGGACCCCTGGGGAGCTTAACGAAGTTGATATTTATCAACTGGAGAAAGTACTTGAGCATCATAAGCACAGGTATGTCTATCTGGGCCCGCTGCCTGGAAGTCAGCCCTGGCTACAGCCCAGTGTTCACCTAGGGCCTGCCTGAAGGGTGTACTCCCAAAGCTGTGCTCCCCCCCATTACATTCTGTCTGGGCTGGTGTCTAATCTTGAGAAGGAATAAGACCTTAGCTGGCTTGATGTTTATGCTTAAATTTGCTGATGCTGCCACAATTCCAGACAACATCTGGAATCAAAACACAAAAATAACAAAGCACATGTGTGTTTTTCTGAGGCGGAGTCGGTAAACCTGGCAGATAAAGAAGTTTTAGGAAACTTCCTCTGGCCCCTTCTCGGACAAACTCTGACAGCTGTCACTCAATTGGCACGTTCTCTGAGCTGGGTGCTGTTGTGGGAATGCTGCTCACGCTTCCTAACTTAACCCCAAATAGATCTAAGAGCAACGTTCTCTGATTAGATCTGTCTTCATGTAAGACAGAAGGAGCTGCTCATCTGCCAGGTCCTCTAGGCAGCAGCAGCGTAAATAAGCCACAATTCTCCTCTTGATGTTAGATTTCATGTACTCAGTGGCTCCTCTGATCAAAATATTTGTTCATGTTATTCTTATAACAGACCATTATGTGACATGTGATCATTCCTATTTTGCAGATGAGAAAACTGAGGCTAACAGGCCATACACTTTACATTTATCACAACGTCACATTTGTTGCGCAGTGTTTTCTGCTGAGTGAGTGTGTTTTCCCCCCAATGACATTCCATCGGCGCTGGTTTTCTAGTCTTGAGAGGGAGTAAGACCTCAGATGGCTTGTGTATATGTCTAACATCACGCGCACACAGAACATTCCGGCCTGTGTGCACATGTGCTTGGCCTGATTTTAATCTGCATGACTGCATGCACCTACTCTCCCTGAGCCTATGGCATCACTCTCTTGAAGTCTGGGGAGCTGGCATCACTCTCTTGAAGTCTGGGGAGCTGGGCTCAGTCCCTGGTGGACTCCCCGGGTCCTGGTGAGTTCACTTTTCTCCAGAAGATGCAGGGATGGTAGTCCCCACCCCTTATCCAGTCTGCTCTCCACAGTTTCAGTTACCTGCAGCCAACCGTGGTCTGAAAATATTACATGGAAAATTCCAGAAATAAACCACTCATCCATGCGAAACTGCGTGCCATTCCCAGCAACGTGATATAATCTCTCGCCTACTCAGCCAGGATGGCATCATCCCCCGTGCGCCTGTCCATGCTCTACCTCCTTGCCTGCTGGTCATTTAGCAACTCTCAGGGTAGCTGGGTTATTGGGTCGGTTATTAGAGAGAGAAGCCACACTCACAAAGCTTCTATTACTCTATTACTGCAGGTGGTTATAACTGTTCTATTTTATTATTAGTTATTGATACCCTCTTGCTGTGCCAAACTGATAAATAAGCTTTATCTTAGCGGAGTACATATAGGAAAAAGCATAGTATCTATAGAGTGTGGTACTATCTGTGGCTTCAGGCATCCTCTGGGGGTCTAGCACCTCGTCTCCTCCCCCCCCCCGCCTGCAGTTAAGGGGGGTGGGGGTAGATGCTGTCTTTTCAGGAGGTAATCTCCCTGGTCCTGGAAGGTAGAGAGAACACAGCTGACAAATAAAGCTGCCCCGAGGGCATGTCCGGAGACAAGTATGTTTTAGGGGGGACCCTCTTTTTCTTTGTCTCCTCATTCCGTGTATTAACTTTAAGTGTGCGCCTTCCCTGGCTCCCAGGGGCCAGCCCCTCCGTGAGCCCTTCCTGCCTTGTGAGCCTCCTGCAGAATGAGCCTCACCTCTGCCCCAGCCTGGGGGGGGAGGGTAGAGGAGGTAGGGAAGAAAGAGGGCTGCTCCGGGATGACATCAGCATTCCCTGCCTTTAGCTCAATTTCCATTGGTTTCCGCCCAGAGGCAGCTCCTTAGACCACATGTGTTTCTGTGCATCCTGTTCCTCCCCCCAGGCAGCATCTGACACGCTCCCCTGACCGTCCCCCCAGTGTCTGCAGTAGCATCCTCACCACCCCAGCCCTTCAGGGCACCCATTGTCTCCTGCCCACCCGTGGGGAGGTGGCTGGGTGCCTGGGAAGCAGTGCTCTGCTCTCCTTCCTGCAGTCACTGTCCAGGAGCACAGAGACTCTGCCGCCCTCCCCTCCACAGCCTGCAGGGCTTGGGGGACACAGGGACCCTGCCCCCCAGGCTGTGGGGGGTGAACATGAAAAGCTTTTCTTTTTATTTAATCGTTGCTTTATATGTACCGTGGTCTGTGGACTCGCTCCTCTGCCCCTTGATAGCCAGCAGCCTAGTCACTTGCGGTTGTTAAAATCGGGGCTCCAGCTGTGTGCCCCCCTTTGCCTGTTTAGGGTTGATTCCTTGCCCCAGGGACCCCCCCTGCAAGTGGTTTGCTCTGCTGCCCCGTCCTCACCCTGCTCAGGGCCCTCTGCTCCCTGGTTGGGCACCGAGAGAAGACGAGATGGGGAGAGGAGAGGAGGGGAAGGAAGGTGGCAGGGATGCTGTTGTCATCACAGGGCCTGTCCCCGCAGGTCTCTGTCTTCACGTGGCCATGGCCAGCTTCTAGGAGCCATGACCATATGAGGTTAGGGGCCCAGGCCACTCCATATGACCGCATCTGTCTATGTGCACCTGCACGACCCTGTGCCCACACTAGACAATGTGGGCCACATTCTGAGATGTGAAAGGTGAACCGAACCTGATTTTTCTGGGGGAGCACAGTTCACACGGGATGTGTCAGGCTCTGCTGTCGGAGGCCCCTGGGTTGGGGCTGCGTAGACACGGGTGGTCACATGCTGGGAGCCACTCTGTCCTTAGGAAACCTCTTCCGCTCGCTCACTGGCCCTCTCCAGAGCACGGCGCTGTAGGGGACTGGCAGTGCGACGTGTAAATGCGCTTTCCCGCAGAGTCCCGTGGAACCAGCATGTCCAGCTCCCAGGACAAACGTGGCCACTGAGCAACCTGTGCCCGGGAAGCCGCTCCCCTCGCAGAGCACCGTGAGTGCAACTTGGCCATTTCCACTTCTGCTTAGGCCTCTGCTCTGCTTCATCTATTTTTTTTTTTAATTTTCTTTCTTTTGACTTTTTTGGTGGTTGTTTTTGAGAAGATGTTCTTTTTGAGAACATGCTTTGCGATTCTTGACTATGTGGAGCAAGCTGGCAAGGAGTACATTGTGCCTGCTACCATTTTACCCTATTTTCCTCCATCACCCATGGCGAAGGTGTCGGCATTGTATGTCTTCAGTAAATGAGAACACAGGGTGGAGGGGACTCGTCGGGCCTTCTGGTCACGCATGTATCTGGACGTTTGTCCTGTGAGACTTTCTAAACTCCATTTTCTCTTCCAATGCTGCAACCTATTTTAAAAGCCGCGTTTCACAAATGATTACAGGTGTTCTCTGTACCATGGAAGCTAATTGGTTATTGCATTTAAAACCCTGCTTTCCATTAAAGCACATTTGGTAAACCCCCCCTGTGAGTTATCGCCCTGTTGGATTTGAAATTTCAGCTCAGTAGACAAGGATGAGGTTTAAGGTACTTGGCTCACCTGTCAGTCTCAATAAATAATCAATAACTGTACCTCCTCAGACCTTTACTACCTGCTTCCATTTCTGTAGACAACCTATTCTTGTACAATCGTTTCTAAGTCATTCCTGAAGAATCTTCTCGGTCCATGAACAGTGCATTGATGTGTGTGACAAAATATTCAAGATGGGAAGAAGGGGAGCAAGCTGTGTGTGAGGCTTTAAAGCTATTGTTAAGGCTGGGATGCCTTTTGAAAGATTGTTTCTGTGGATAAGTATACACACATATGCCTGTCCTTATGACAGAAGCATTAGAAGCAGATGCAGGGTATTTTATATCAAGCCACCACATCAAAGAAGGTCCGGACCTTGGTTTGTTCTCAAAATTTCTTTTCTGAGCAATCAGCCCATGTGGGCCCCAAGGCGTCTCTTGGCTTGTTAGGGTTTTGACGGTTTTCCAGTTTCCCAGGTCTGTAAGGAGAGCTCTTATCTGTAGTGAGAGGGTGAATAGTCATGACAACTTTGCTCCTGTCCCTTCCCATGCCCTTCCCCCTTCAGAGTGAGTCAAAAGTGTCGGCTATAGTTTTCCTGGAAAGAAAGGGTTAAAATATCGTGCCGTTTTCTTTGAAGGTCCTGAGAACTCATGCAATCTAGCAGCTGTGTGGGGACGCAGCAAGACTTACTGAGCTGAGGTAATGACATCAAGTCTGGAAGGCAGCGCTGTTCCCCGTTTGAGGGCAGGCATTGCAAAAGCGAGCTCGAACCTGGTGCTGTGTGTCCCAGCAGCCGCCTCGCTCAGTTTTCGGTCTTCTGGTTCATTATGTGATCATCATTCCATATGGTCCTGTTATCTCCCCGCTCAGAGTTCCCTCCGCCGGCGCCAGCTTGTTGCCCATTTAATGATGCAGAAATTCAAATTCCTGGCTGGCAGGCTCAGACATTAAAACACCACTGCAAATGTACCTAAGCAAAATGGGTAAGGGAGCATTTTCTTATTCAGAGCAAAGTGAGCCTTATGCTGAGGAAGAATTCTTGGCCTCCTTAGTCCTCATGCCTTATAGAGACATCACCCACCTCTGCCTCCTGTGCTCGGGATGGAAATAAGAGAGGAGTGGATTTGAATGCCAGTTGTGTGTTAAGTTTACCAAGCTGCCATAAACCTCTCATTTGTCAAAGAGATTCATTTCCGAAAGAGAAAAAAACACGTTTACTCAGGTATCTCAGAGCTTCCCCTCAATATTTTAAACCTCAAAACGAAGTTCTCTTAAACCTATCCATGACTTTCATGCTTTAAACATCTGGCATCTGCCAGGTGATCCTAAATAGAGGTGGCGGAATCCAGCACACGAGTTAGTTATTTCTGTGGGCTAATGACAGCCCGAAAGCATGGAGCGAAGCACTCGGAATTCCAACCTCATAGGAAGTCCGTATTTTCCAGAGCAACAGCCCAGATGGGGCCTGGAGCCCTGTGGATGCTGCTCATTGTCTTTGAAACCATCACCAAGCAGCTCTGCTGTTAGCATCCCTCTCAGATGCAGGAAGATTGCCCCTCCCCGCCTTTATTTTCAGGTAGGTGAGATAGTCTGATGATTTCTCAGTGGGTTCCATGTCAGAAACAGTTAAATGTGCTTTCTTTTTAAAAAACCTATTTTTATTCAGAGAAGAAGGGAGAGGGAGAGAGAGAAAGAAACATTAACGATGAGAGAGAATCATTGATCGGCTGCCCCCTGCACACCCCACACTGGGGATCAAGCCCACAACCTGGACACGTGCCCTGACCAGGAATTGAACCACGACCTCCTGGTTGATGCTCAACCACTGAGCCACGCTGGCTGGGCTGAATGTGCTTTCTATGAATTGGCCTCCCAGCTTAGCTTTCTCATTACCTCTATCCAGGAGCTCAGTTTTTGGTTGTGTGTTTGTTTTTTTCCTGCACACAGTAGGTGCTTTGCTTGTGTGTTTTAAAGTTTGCTGTGATTCCTTTGTGGTATTGAAAACAGAGCCTTACTACTTGGTTGAAGCTCCACTTTAACTATTTGCTATAAACAGCCAATACGCAAGGCTGTGGGGAGAGGCGCTCCTGACTGATGGGCAGAGCAGCCCCTGAGTAAAGGGGTATTTTGTCTTCCACTGAAGCTAGTTACCACCCTTGTTTACTTAAATAATTAGGTTCCAGATGTTTTACAAATGGCATTTAAAAAAATAATGGCCAGTAAGCAAAGGCTCAGATATTCTGATTTCAAAAGAGAACTGTAACCTTGTTTGGCACTTGGGGCCATTCTTAATTCTTTTTTTCTTTGTGTAGCACTGTTTACAGACAGCTTAGGACACATAATAAGAGTTCATGGTTTATATTTGTGATACAAAACCACGCTTCTAGGTATTTCCAGATGCTTACATGCTTCGCAACATCTGAAATAATATGTGCTTATTTGTCCAAAAATGTAAACCCTATATGTGCATTTGTCACACGTGTACAGGAAAAGAATTACTGATTCTCATTGGTCAGCTGCTGTCTCATTTGAAGGTGAAATTAAACCTAGTGATGAGAAGGAACTGGATGTCACAGTTCTTAATGTCTGCCCGGAGTGCTGACTTGCTGAAATACCTGATATGGAACACAGATCTGCACCTCTTTGCGTTATCTCTGGGTGGCGAGCACTTTCCCTCTCCCTGCAGGTCAGCTGCAGATCGGAGTAAGCCTGAGGAAGAAGCTGGATGCTTGGCCTGAAGGCTCCAGGCAAGTGAGAACATCAATTTAGCCAACAATACACCTGCCAGAAAGCGAAGGGGCATGATTTTGCTCTTCCCTTTGCCTCATTCTTCTACCATCTAAACTCGAAGAACTTTTATTGAAAGAGAAAAAGGAAAATGCTTCCTTCCTTAGGAAAGTGAAGAGACTGCTATTTGTGTACATGGATATAATCTGCTCCCCAAGGTCAAGGTCCAGCACCTTGGAGTGAATGTCGAAGGAATAGAAGGGGTCAACAGAGGGACGTATTTGTTCAGGGATGGGGGCAATAGTGGGTTGGGGGTTTCGAGTGTGGGTTTTTAGCAGCATTTATGTGAGCTGACTGCACAGTTATGAGGATCACATAGCTGTGCCTCTCGGTAGCCTGGAAAGAGCATTTCATTTGATAAACTCTGGGCTATGATGTCCTGATGTCATCCTCAAATGCATATTAAGTATAAGAAGTCTGAGGGTGCTAACTCTCTTTTCTTGTGGCTGCCAGTCCTGGCCCACGTAACATCTGGAGGAAGGGGGACAGGGAGTCCTTAGAAAGGAGAGGATGACTCAGCAGTTGGCTTTTGAAGGCTCCATTGTGCCGTTGACACCTCTCACAGTTCTAACCCAGGCCACACTCAGAATGCTGTCCCCTTCCACTCTTTTTGGAGAAGAAGGCAAGTAGCAGTTCTGTGTTTCCAGAAATATACCCAGTGAATCCGCTTCATTGTCATCTTTCTAGTTAAATGGGTGGACCTGATTCAGCAGCCTTTTCTCAGATGTCTTTTTGTGTCATTTGGGAGTTTTCATCTGGAGTTCCCGCCAAGTCCTCCTTGAGAGTAGACTTATTTCACTTCGCTGCATAGGTTTCCACAAATGCGGAGTTTCAGACTCACCTTCTCGATCAGTCTCAGTCATTTCCTTCTGATAGAGTCATTTCCTTTTGCTTCCTCACAAGGTTGAAAATAATCAGTTGTTAAAAGTTATCCCTTTATTTGATCTTTGAAGCATTCCTTTGTAGATCGTGTCGTGCTCTGTAACACTCTGAATGACCTTCTCATCTGTAGGTTTCTTCAAGATCCTTATGTCCAGTGGTTGTTATTCATACTTAGAAATCAAACATCTCTTTATATTAATCCTGTCTCTGCTTAATAGCTCAGTTTTAAGCCTGTGGTCAACACAGAATGATGCGGCTTTGAGAGGGACTAACAGTGTGGTCAGAGGAGGGCCCTATGGCCGTCTACCCAGGAGCCACCCAGGGTGCCATTATGCTGTGATGGGATTGTGGACCGTAATCTACTTCCTTATTATGTTGTTCGGCATTTTATAGAGTTGGAAAGGCTGACTCACACTAATCAACATTATGTGTTGCTTACATATATAAGCACTAACGAGCATTTAGAATGATAGCGTTTTTTATGATGGAGATAAATACATGTTGCCAGAACCCCTGAGGAGTGGACTTAGCGAAAGCTGCTGAGTGAGTGCAAGTGAAGAGGATAGCCGCGAAGGACATTTAACAATTGCAGTTTTGAATCACCCATCACTACAGGTGACGTCACTATAAGATCCAAACAGAATCTGTCTTTCATGGGATTTGATAAACAAGGTCAACTTTAGACACCAGGTTCTCCTGCCTTATTCTTGAGGCTGAATATCCCACTTCTGTTCAGTTTTGCTCTAAACTGGTTTAGCTATGTTCCTGCTTTAAAATGATAAACATTGCCCTGACCAGTTTGGCTCAGTAGATAGAGCGTCGGCCTGTGGACTGAAGGGTCCCAGGTTCGATTCCAATCAAGGCATGCACCTTGGTTGCGGGCACATCCCCAGTGGGGGGTGTGCAGGAGGCAGCTGATCGATGTTTCTCTCTCATCGATGTTTCTAACTCTCTATTTCTCTCCCTTCTCTGTAAGAAATCAATACAATATAAACAAAATATTAAAAAAATAAAATGATAAACATCTTCCAAATCTATTTTCTTTCTATAACAGTCAGCTCTTTCTGGTTTCTTGTTATATAAATTTAGAGATAGCCTGGATTGCTCCTCCGAAAGCTAATCCCATATACTACATATGGATTTTTCCAGTTTATTAACTATTCTGGGGTCCCTGGGTATGTGGGTAAGATGCTGACCTTCTCTTGATGTCTCCATGGCCCACCAACATATAACACATTTCTTAAAATAATAATTTTTTTTATCCATTTGCAGTTTGAAAAAACATGTATCACTTTCAACCAATTTCCCCATATAGAGCATGTTGTACAACAGAAAAATGCAAGTATTTTATTCAAATACTCCACAGTAGTTAAATTAGGGAGTATGAAGCTCAGAAGTATATAAGTCAATCACTAATCATTAATCAAATAAACTTGTACTCTGTGGGAATTCCTTCCTTCATATTCCAACCGCTAACCATGCGGTGGAAATCTATTCTGACAAAGAGTTCACTGTTCTGTGGGATACTTTGACATATTTTGGGATGACTCTCGACTGTTAGAAACTCCTTCCTTCTTATTGAGGTTATTAGTAAAACTTCATGATTCTTTCAGTATGAGTGTAGGTTTCCATGCCTCTCATAACCATCATTCTCTTTCTCTCAACCACTTTTCAGTACTATATTTCCATCGTTCTTAAGTGTTAATGTCTAGAATTAAACCAACATATAATTTGGTCTGGAGGTACCATCTTTCAATTTTAGCACTCCAGTGCTTTTTGATGACACATCACATTACTGACTTATAACAAGATTGTGATAAAACTAAAACCCCAGGTTCTTTTTACAAGTCCCGGTGACAAACCAAGTCTTTCATCCTGTGATAGCGCAAAAATTTCTTTGATTCTAAGTACAGAACTTTCTTTATAGCCTTGTTATGTGTCATTTTGTTGTCTGTGTTTGGCCTTTCAGTCCCCCAAGGACCTTTTGATTTCTTATTCCATTATGAGGTGTATTTATCTAGTATAATGTAATGAGAAAAGTAACACAAAACAGAAAAGAACTTCAAGACCCCAAACAGAACACAACCAAAACCTCTCAGGTCTTCTCTATCTCCATATAAGACATTGATAAAAATATTATACTCTAGAGGATATAGTATCACAATATTATTAATGAATTCTTTCATTAGTTCATTCAAATGTTCATGTGAGCCTAATACATGATAGGCATGGCACTAGGCCCATGGTTACTGGGTGAATAAACAAACAAGGCCTTGGCTTTTATGAAGCTACTATTTTAGTGGAGGAAATGGAAAATAAACAAAGTGTGATAGGAAATAAACAGGCATAGAATAGAAAGTGGCCGGGGTGGGTAGGCGGCCATCTAATTCAGAGACGGTTTCTGAATAGGTGGCAAAGAACTAATGCATTCCGTTTGAGAATGACTTAACTGTTCAAAGAGCTCAGGGAACATTTCAGGCAGAAGGACTAGCAAATGCAAGCAGGAAGGCATGAGCTTGCTTATGAATGGAAAGTTACCAGCCTGACCAAAGCTTAGTGAACTGTGAGAGAGGCAGGCGGGCAAATCCTGTAGGCCACTGTGGATCCTGCGATGGAATTTGGGTATATTTTCTCCCCTAGATTTTCAAAGCTTTGGTGAAAGTCTGTTCAATTACTGAGCAATTCATCTCACCATACTGCCGTCTAACTCACATTTCTCCATGTTGGCAGAATTCTGGTTTACTCTGTAGAGTTTTCTCTGATGTATAATTCAAAACAATCAAGCAAACAAGCAAAATTCCTTTAGTATTTGTTCTGAGTGAACTGTGTTGGCTCATTTGTTCAGTTTGGTTTTTTTTAAAGAAATGTCGGTGGATCCATTGTAGAATTGTATCACGAATTAGAGTCAAGTTGAACAGTCTATAATGTTTAGGATTTATGTTTTTGAAGTTTGAACCAAGAGTTTTTTGCATTTTCATTCTATTCAGATTTCCTCTGTTCCCCTTGAATGTGCAAAGATGACCTCAAATGGTTCTTGATCAAACTTACAAGATGGTTCAATACTTGGCAATGGAATTCACTATATTTATAGTCACTAGATTCTTTCTTTCTCACTACAAATATATCAGGATTTGTTCTGGTTCATTATGCTTTGAGTTTGGAGGCACTTTTCCTTAATAAAGAGAAGTGAATCAGAATAGTGCTTAACCAGTTCTGTCCCTTCCCTCATGTGTCCCTATAGTTCCCTCATGGCCACCATGCCTGGCCAACCCTCCCTCATTTTGCATTCGATCTAGCTAACATGATACCAAACAAAAGTCCTTTTAACAGTTGGCATTGTGGGGGAGGGTGTGCAGAAATATTTTGTTTGAACAAACAGGATTCCTAAGTTAATTCCTAGATTATCTGTCTTCAGAACAATAGAGGAAAAGTAGACGTTGGCCTGCGCACGTGATGTGGAGAAATGCTAAGGCAGGTAGGCTTGTACTTTCTTTTCCAAACTGGGAGCAAAGGGCAGGCGGTGACATAAGAGTTGACTTCATCTCTTGGAAACGAAGGAGCTGAATGCTGCTTGGTTCTGAACGTTCACTTTCCATTTGTCGGGACCGGGCACTAGTGCTCACTCTCTTATCTTTGGGGCTTATATCCGAGGGAAGCAGATCTACAATACAGGCCTAACATTTGAGAGCCGGAGGCATCTCAGTAGGAGCTAAGAACAGAGATGACCTGAGTCACCTGAATTGTCTGGCCTCAGCTTGCTCGTCAGCGGAATTAAGAGGTTGGAAAGGTCATCCCTGAGACTCCTTCTGGATGCAGGATCCTGTGGTTGTAAGACTGTCTTTCTTCTGAATAAAAACTTTGAGCGTTTAAGCGACTTAAGCAGAGTTATGACGCTTCCTGTTTTTATTCTTCAGCAATTTTGTGTGCAACTTACACATAGTAACACTAGGAAAATGCATCGATTTCCTTGGAATTTTCAAAAAACCTTTAAAATATATTCTGTTTATCAGTTAATATCCTCTCTGTGAGATGTGAAGCAGCATCATGCTGGATGTCCAAAGTGACCAAAATGGAGGTGGCCAGTCTGAGCCATTTTACCCGTGAAAGGACTTTTGATACCCACTCAGAGACTCTACAGTCAAATGCTGCGTGTGAGAAGGTGCATTAAATCTCAGCGTCTTCTGTGTTGCCCAGTGTGAATGAGCATTGCGTCCTATTTCAGCAGCTTTCCTGTGTAGAATCTGGTGAATAGTAAGTGGTGTTCAGCCTTGTAAAATTTTAGGAGCATCATTGAAGAAACAGTGCTAAACCCTCTCGTTTCATCCCTAGGGGAATCAGTTGCCAGCAACCTCAGCTCCAGGGCCCACATACCCTTTCACCCAGATGTGTGGCCACCAATGCGGTCACAGAAGGTGGGCGCCTCAGCCAGACGTCAAAGGCAAGGTGTTTTCCTCAGCCTCCTCCATTTGGTTAGATGTCATCACTCAGACTATATCCGATATGGAATAAGTATTTCAATTAAATTTCCAGAAGAAAATGTTCAGTCTTCATAATGTGTACAAAGGCATGAAGCAATGGTAGGAGAGAGAACACATAAAAGCTGTGTCAGCCTGGAGTCTGATTAGGAAGCGGCAGGAGGGAAGGAGAGAGACAATGAAGAAATTTATTTTCCTTTTTAAAAAATTATGTTCATCGATTGCTATCTTTATCTCATTTTTATGGAAACCTGTTTCTTTTTAATCTCAGCCAATCAACTTCTATTGTAATGTCTTTGAATTCTGAAAAGTAATTTGCAGGGTTTTCATAAATCTTGACCGTAGAAACAAAAGCTTGGTATTCAGGTGACACTAAAACGGGATAGAGAGGTTATTTCCATACACCTAATTAGATAAATTGATTGATGCATTAACTTCATTAGTGGTTTTAAAACGCAAATGGGGTTCTGGACTTGAATGCATTCAGAGACTGATCTGTGTTTTCCAAGGGCAAGCATAGAAGGGAGCTGTCGTCCTCTTCTTTTTCTTCATTTAAACAGGTTTTGGTAATACCAAATTCTTTAAAAAGCAGCACTGGGGATTTGCATGTTCGTTACAGGTGTGAAATGAAATGACATGCACCGCCCTTCTTTGTGTGTGCCTGTACACACATACATTATTGTGTGTGCTTGTAAGTGCATGTGTGTGAGCTCACACACACACACACACACACACACACATCATTATGACCACCAGCACTGTGAAACTCTTCTTTCATGACTGCATTTTCTCCAAGGAAGACAAGAATGCTGAAAAATGAGAGAAGAATTTGGGTCTAACATTAGCCCACAGCGTTTCCTATTGCAACAGAGACACATGTTGTTGAACTTCCTCCTCGTTGGCTGGCTGTGAGCACAATGTGTTATTTGTTATTCTCCTTAATCCCCCACAAAGGAAAAGAGATGCCCTTGGCCAATTTGCTAGGGAACAGTCCACGTCTGTTGAGGAAAAGTGGTCGGGGCTTCTCTCATGCCATCAGCCCCGTGTTCTGCCAGAGCGGACTGTCTCTGGAACCAGCGCTCCATGGGCCGAGTCTGCGGCGCTCAGAGTGAAGGGCGGCCCACAGGCCTCCTGTGACTATGGACTGTGGTTCTTTCCTTCCTGAGAAATAAAGCCATTTTGGGCTGCTCTTCAATGTTAACTGACAGTCCTTCCGTACCATCTCACATTTAATTATTGTGGAAACCTATCTCAGCATTCTTCATACCCAATTTTCACATTTTTCTCCCAGAAAGCATTTTTCATGTAGGTGTTTTGAATGTTATTTATTTTTTTATTTTTCTACCCAGGGATGGTGTGTGTTGCATGTATTGGGAGAATCGATATTATGGTTTTGTGCACATTGTCCAGTAAGAAAAGTTGGGGTCGGGTCTTCTGACTGCACAGCACTTTCTGGAATCAGTGCTGGTACCTGTCCATGTCCCAGTTATTTTTCTGCAATTAAAGTTCATAAAGGTGGCTCAGTGGTTGGGCATTGACTTATGAACCAGGATCAGGGTTTGATTCCTGGTCAGGACACATGCCGGGTTGTGGGCTCAATTCCCAGTGTGGGGCATGCAGGAGGCAGCTGATCTATGATTCTCACTCATCATTGGTATATCTATTTCTCTCTCCCTCCTGCTTCCTCTCTGAAATTAAGAAAAATTATATATATAAAAAATAAAGCCAAATGCTGGTGACATAATGAAAAGGTTAATAAAAGGGCATACAAAGAAATGTAGAACAATGCTCTGTTTATATTATATAGCATGGAAGGAAACAGGGAATCTGTAACAACTGTTCTCAAATAATCTGTTGTTATCAAATACTATATAGGACTAAAGTGAAACATTCCAGGCTGGGAAACGAGGCTAACCTTGTAGTGGAGGAAGGAAGGCCTAGGTACTCCTGGAGATGCTGGTTTAGAAATATGCCCCAGTTAATAGCTGAAACAGAGGCAACCAAGGCAGGATATTACTTGCTCAGATGATAGAAAATTAACCACAATTAATCAGCGTCAAGAAAGCCAGGAACTAGCCCAGCTGGTGTGGCTCAGTGGTTAAGTGTTGACCTATGACCCCGGAGGTCATGGTTTGATTCCTGGTCAGGGCACATGCCTGGGTTGCGGGCTTGATCCACAGTGAGGGGCATGTGATCAATGATTCTCTCTCATCATTGTTTCTATCTCTCTTGCTCTCCTTTCCTCTCAGAAATAAATAAAAAATATATTTAAAAAAATGAAAGCCAGGAACTATGCAAGAAAATTCTCAGGGAGCCTGAGATTTCTCTATGGTGTTGGCAAAATAAGCCATCTGTTTTATTGCTACATGAATAAATGATGGCTGTTGTCTCTGACAGGAATAAGGGATAGGACTGACAGGGATACACTAAGAAACATGGGGTCATTGCCCTAAATTGGGATGGTGGTTCCCAAACCTGCCTACATAGCAGAATCATCCGAGAAGGGTTTAAGGAAATTGACAAGCATATGCCTCATCTCTAGAGCTTCAGACTGGATAGGTCTGTGTTGATTCTCCAGAACCTGCATTTATAAAAGTTCTGGAGAATTCCAGTGGGAATTGAGGCCAAAGAAACTGTAGTTGTTTGGGATGACAGAGGCCAAGGGACTCAGCCTGGAGAGGTGCCATTTCTCCTCCCCATCACTTGGTGGAAGGTCCCTTTTCTGATCTTTCATTAGCCATTTATCCAAACCAGATTCGGACAGGATTCTTTGAAGTCCCATCAATTCTAGATTTCCTTTCTGTGTTGACAAATGCCAAGATGTTATTTTAAGCCCAAACCCAAACATAACCCAATGAAAAGTTAAAGTCCAAGAATTATGCATACATCTGCTGACACAGGAGCTTTCCCTGGCTTGGAGGGGCTAGGTGTGCCTTTTCCCTTTGCATGCACACAGGGAAATTTGTACTAAAAAATAGCCAAAAATACATGTACTATACATGACAGATATGCACGCAGATGAAGCCCTAGCACAGTCCTGAAGTTCAAGTGCTGTGGTATTACTATCACTGCTTCTCAGCCTCAGCAGGCACCCGCCAGCCCTATTTTACCGTTCCTATGCAAGGGGGCCCAGGCTGTGGAAGCCCTCTGCATAGCATAAGGACTCTTGTCCCTGAGGATGGAGGAGCGCGAGGAAAGAAGTCTCTCCTCCAAAAGCAGGCCTGTTCTTCCCTGTAGTCAGGCGCAAATCTCAGACATGTCTCCTCCCCCCCCCCACTCCCTTGTACATATTTAGAGTTTGCAAAAACTGTCCCTCCTATCAGAATTTTTTAAAAAAAAGCCAGGACACATGGAGGAGAGAAAGGTATGGAAAGGACGCTGGCCCTGTGCTCAGGAGAGGTGTCTGTCTTCCAGGGGGCGGTTGGGGCAGCCGCCTGCAGCAGAAGTGGCCACGGGGTCTTCTCTCCTGCTGACATGCACCCAGAGCGAAGACAGGAGTGAGGGCACAAACACATCAGGAGGAATCGTGGTTTTGTATTTCACAGATCATATGGCATTTTCTTTTTTTTTGCTCTTTCTTTTTTTGAGAATATATTTTTATTGCGTTCAGAGAGGAAAGGAGAGAGAGAGAGAGAGAGAGAAAGAGAGAGAGAGAGAGAGGACATCAGTGATGAGAGAGAATCATTGACTGGCTGCCTCCTGCACACCTCACACTGGAGATCAAGCCTGCAACCCAGGCAGATGCTCTGACTGGGGAGTTGGCACTGTGACCTCCTGGTGCATAGGTCAAAGCTCAAGCACTGAGCCACGCCAGCTGGGCTCATATGGTGTTTTCTCAGGTGAAGGGGGATTCCCAGGCCTAATGGTGTGTGTGTGTGGGGTGTGTGTGTGTGTCATTGTTTTGTTCACTTTTGGATATTCAAAGAATGCTAAGTTCTGGTGTTTGAATTATTACTTTAAAGTTGAAAATTTGAGGAACTCTTTCTACCCAGTTATCAACTGGTTACAGCTGCTGTTGGATTTTGGAGAGATTATTTTTCATCAGTGACCAAGGGTGATTTCACATTAAGGTAGACTGACATTGGTACTTTGACATTTTTTTGAGGGGGAGGGGATTAAAAATAACAAAAAATCCATATCAAATTACCCACTTGGGTAGTTCGTATAGAATAAATATAAAGAATTCCTGTTCCATTTACAGAATTGTTATACCTGGGCTTGGATTGGGCAAAATTTCTTACCTTGTGTCATTTATACATGCTACTATTTTGCATTCTTACTTAATGCCTCTGCTGAGAATAAATAGCAGTGGGATGAACAAATGAATCAAGGCCGTCGGGGGCCTGGGTGAACCTCAGAAACATAAAGCCAGTGACTCAGCGAAGCAGGTGGCAGGAACAGGAAGCGGCCTGACCAGCTGCCCAGAGCCGGGGATGGAGGCGGATACCCAGAGCCGGACTCTAAAGCAGGCCCGGGGGATAGACTTCCAGGATGCCTCCTCCCAGCAGCAGACACAGACCCTGCTTGAGAGGAAGGCTCTGCCCTCCTGCTTGAGAGGAAGGCTCTGCCCTCCTGTGCTGCCTTCCTGTGCAGGCAGCTGCAGAAATCCGTTTTCCAACCCTCCCTCCTTTCTGGTGGTTCCTGTCAGGTGGAAAGTCCTCCTGTCTGTTCGTCCTGCTGCTCCAAGTCTATCGCCTGCAGCCTCAGCCACATGGGTAGCAAAAGTGGCCCTGGGAACCTAGAACCTTTCTGTTCTCGTGGTGAGGAGGGCATTGGGGGGATAGGTTGAGGGGAGAGAGGTGACCCCAGGTCTGGAACTGGAGTTGGAAAGAGGAAGCATTGACCCACTAAAGAGTCAAGAGCCCCCACGTCCACCCCTGTGTGCCATGCCCTGTGCCAGGCACTGGGGTGGTAGCGTGAACCCAGCAGGGCCATCCCTGCCCTCATGGGGCTGACAGATTGACCCCCATGCAGCTCAGTGGCGCTCCATCCTCAGCCTGAGTGCCCTCATTGCTATAAACTGGCATAAGAATGACAAGGGCGAGTGTGAACCTGTACCAAGCACCCAGCCTGCATCTGGCTCGGAGTGGGTGATTCCTCCTCCTCCCTCCTCCAT
>PVJC01023181.1:0-26614 GCA_004026665.1 Murina feae
AGAAAAAACTCCGGAAATCTGCGTCCAGCCAGCCTTGCTGGGACGTTGGGCAATGGGAGCTGTGGGCAGCCTTAAAGCCCCTCACCCAGGCTGGTCAGGCACGCCAGCAGGTGGGCATCCCCCGAGGGGTCCCAGACTGCGAGAGGGCACAGGCCGGGCTGAGGGACCTCCCGAGTGCACAGAGCGGCTGCAGGGCGGGTCAGCGCAGGACCCAGGACCCGTGATGGGAAAGAGGCGGCAGGGTTGGAGGGCACCGGGAAGCGGGTAAGAGGTGGCAAGGGGCTGGTGGCCTGCTTGGTGGCTGCCCAGGCCCTTTGCGGGGCATCGTGGAGCGGGAAAGCAAGGCTGCAGGGGCCGGGGTCCTGCTTGGGAGCTCCCCAGACCCCTTGGCGGCACCGGGAAGTGGGAAAGGAAGGCAGCAGGGGACAGGTGAGTGGGAAAGAGTTGGCGGCCTGCTTGGTGGCTTCCCAGGTCCCTTCCGGGGATCAGGGAGCAGGAAAAGGCTGGCCTGGCCACGAGGCGGGGTTTTCCCTGCTTTCTGGTGGCTGGAGGAAGATGGGCAGTAGGCAAGCTTGGGAAGCAGGCCGCACCCAGCCCTGGCCATGCTCAAAAAAGAGAACAACATGCAGGGGAGGGCAAGAGTCTGAGAGATCAGCATAGAGGGGGTGCCTGCTCCAAGCCTCCACGGTGTGCCTGGGGCAGGCCCTCGGCAGGTAGACACACACAGGAGGACTGCTCCGAGCCTCTGATGGGGCTGGGGGCAGGTCCCCAGTGGTGACACACACACACACACACGCACACACACACACACACACACAAAAGGCGCCTGGCAGACTGGGGCCATCATAGGACATCCACTGAGGGGTCCCAGACTGTGAGAGGGCACAGGCCGGGCTGAGGGACTCCCTCCACCCCGAGTGCACAAATTTTTGTGCACCGGGCCCCTAGTAGGTTTATATTCTTAGTAATTTTGGACTGACTGAGAAAAAGAACAAAAGGAAACTCCAGTTACTTGTGAACCTTCCAGGAAAAATGGTTTTTGAAGGAGCATTTTTTCTTCCAGGACACTATGGAATTCATAAGAAGTTTTCAGTCAGAAGCCCCATTAAAGAGAGGAGTTGTTTCAGCACAGGATGCTTCTCTTCAGGAAAGAGTGCTGGCTCAGGTAAAGTGTACGGGTCCTAAAGGCTTTGGGAAATGGAAATGCTTTATTTCTCTCCCTTCACTTGCCCATGGAAAATATGTTTCATTAAAACTTTAATCTTTTTCTCTAAATAAGTTGTATATAATATTATTGAACCCTGACCTTATTTCTTTAAATGGGTACAATATTTTCTTCTTTTGACACTAGTTGCGGGCTGCCCTGTATGGTATTCATGATATATTCTTTGTAATGGATGCAGCTGAAAGAATGTCTATTCTACATCATGACCGAGAAGCTCGCAAAGAGAAAATGCTCAGGCAAATGGTATGTTATCTGATTTTGTAATGAATAAGTGAAAAAGAAAAACTGTTGCTTCTATAGTCACAAAATACTGACACCAGCTGTGTGGGTTTTTCCCTCACACCAACCAGTTCTTTGATACCCTGGGTGTCATTCAATTAAGTTCTGATAGTATCTACTTGGAGTTATCAGATACTACAAGTTAAGGAGGCAGTTAAGACTGTCCCCACGTCTGACACCAATCACAATTCCCAGGTTGTCACTTAACCTTCTGGCCGATGCTTATAAATTGGGGTTCCCATTAACCCCTCCTTCAGGTCAGTAATTTTATAGAATGCTCACAGAACTCAGGTAAACACTTAACATACAGTTACTGACTTGTTACGTAACTAGAGGCCCAGTGTGCGTCATAGCGACCAGTCGTTCTGCCATTCGGTCAGTTTGCATATTAGGGTTTTATTATGTAGGATAAAGGATATAATAAGTTATATAGATGACTAGCCATCTATAGGGTGAGGTCCAGAAGGATCTTAAGAGCAGGAGCTTCTGCTCCCGTAAAGCTGAGACCATCTTTCTAGCACATGTATGTGTTTACTAGCTTGTAAGATCTCTGAACTTTAGGATTTTTGTGGAGGCCTCATCATGATCAGTTATTAACTCAATCTCTAGTTCCTCTCCTATTTCCAGAGAATAGGAGATGAGGCTAAAAAAGTTCCAAACTTCTAATCATACTTGGTCTTTCTGATGACTAGGAGTCCACCCAGAGTTGCCTCATTAGAACACAAGATGCTCCTGTCACCAAAAAATTGCAATGGGTTTAGGAGATCTGTGTCAGGATCCAAAGTCAAAGACCAAATATTAAAACAAAAGATGCTTCTGCCATTTTTATCAGTCAGATTTAAAAAAGCGTTTTAGAAGTTTAGCTCTCTTAGGAACTTGGATCAAAGACCAAATAGCAAGAACCAGGAGCAGAATCATCATATATAGATATGCTCTTTTGGGTTTAGAATACTTGATACTAAATATCATTCTCTATTGACTTCAGCACCCTGCCTATAATTCTTCAGCACAGGTAATTCCCGGGATTACCAGCAACACTTAAGTCTATAGACCAATTTAAAAGAAATCGGTGAAAGAATTGCATATTGTTTTGTGATTAGATTTTGGAGTTTGAAGCTTTGAATGTTGCTTTGTATGCCTAATAAACTATCATCTACTCTTGATGAAATTTCCTTGAAACTATCTTGTAGCTTTTTCCTTTTGTGGAAGTCAGAGTTAGAAAACAGGCTCCAGCCCTAACCAGTTTGGCTCAGTGGATAAAGCGTCGGCCTGTGGACTGAAGGGTCCCAGGTTCGATTCCCATCAAGGGCATGTACCTTGGTTGTGGGCACATCCCCAGTATGGGATGTGCAGGAGGCAGCTGATCGATGTTTCTCTCTCATCGATGTTTCTAACTCTCTATCCCTCTCCCTTCCTCTCTATAAAAAAAAAAAAAATCAATAAAAAAAGAAAACAGGCTCCAAGTTCATTTGAAATATATCAGAGTGTTAGAGTTCTGTGGTTTGAAACAATGATCCTAGTGAGGTTGGCAAAAGAAAAGCAAATTTTATATTATTTCATTGGCAAAAATTAATGTAACTGTTTTTAATTGGACTGTTTCAATTATAAAGACTAAATTAAAGTTCAAAATACTAGTAAGATATGCCTGTCCATGCAATTCAGATCATCCTATACTATAATTTAGTGGTATTACTGAGTACTGTTAGAGCTTTGTTACTTTTGTATTTTAAAGGATAAAATGAAAAGTTCACGAGTGTCTCTTTCCGCTGCAACACAGAAGTCTCTTGATAGGAAGAAGTATATGAAGTAAGTTTTTTTCATGTCATGTCACACTAATTTAATTACTATCAGACCCATTCATTTTAGTCATCTGTTGGTCTGTACATTCATATTAGAAATAAAGAACAAAAAATAAAAAATTTTAAAAAGAAATAAAGAACAGTTCACTCTTCTGCAGCTGAATTGGTAAAAATCCCTTTTTTATATAAGAATTTTATAAAATCTAGTGGTAAAATCTGATTTCATCTTTAGATAAATATATTTATTAACTACTAAATTTGTCAGAGTTCGACTTGTGTAACTGATAGTCAATCAAATCTTAAACATAGTTTATCCTTATATGCAGTGTCACTTTTATATCTTTTAAATATGTTCATTTTCTAATATCCTAATGGAAAGAAATGGAAAGAAAACTTAATGCAAGGAATATCCTAATGATTATCTTATTAAAACTCTATGTTCTTGAAAGTAGTCTTCAATATGCTTAGTTAGAGGTCTTTCGTGGTACACTCTTTTAAGATGATTTGTTTCTGCCACCATGTATCACATTTGTAAATATGTCTTTCCCCCCTTTCTGAATTCATTGTTTGTGTGTCCTTATTTTTATATTGTGTTAGAGCTGCTGAAATGGGAATGCCAAATAAGAAATTCCTGGTTAAACAAAACCCTTCTGAAACAAGGTGAGAAAAATCACTTAGCCTCAATGAGAGGCTATTGTTTTTTTTTTAAGAAAATGTTATAAATCCTGAGCTTGCTTTTTATTTGCTTTGTTCCATGTTTTTCTCAGTAGAACACTCTCTGCTGAGTTGGAGGATCTCAGGGTCAGAATTCGTTTTAACACCTGGTCATGTACCTGGTCACATGTCAGACCAAATATTTCTGGAGCTTTCTATAAGACATGTTGTCTCTGGTGAAAATTTGAGTCCATATGTCCTGAGTTCAGCCCATGGGGGGTCTTTGACATTTATTTAAAAACCTTCAAAAGCTAACAATATTTCTGATCCATTTTCTACTCTTGTAAGAATGAAGTTTCTCCTCTCAGATATTTGAAAGGAAAAATTGGCTTTTGTAAAGTATATAAATAAATTACCTACAAGCAGCAGGATTAATACTTATGTTGGACTTTTTTTTCCTGACAAAAACCTAAGGTTTGAGCTCTTGGTGAGCAAAATATAAATACCATATCAATTTGCTTTAGTTTGCTTTGCTTTGTAGTGTTATAGTGGCCATATCATTGCATATATGACTTCTACTTCACTGTTATCGTTTATCTAAAGAAAATGGGGGAAAACGGAATTTATCCTGTTGAATTAAAAAATTTTTATTTTGTTGACAGAGTTCTTCAGCCAAACCAAGGACAGAATGCTCCTGTTCATAGGCTGCTTAGTAGACAAGGGTAAGAATGCAACACATAAGGGTATTAAAAATATTCGAATCAAGATTAGCTTTGAGAGGGAAAATAATTTGGTGCTCTTTGTATAAAGGATAGCTATATTTCAAATGTGACATTTTTTATGGAATTAGAAAGAACTTTTAAAGTTTTGTGTTCAAAGGTAACCCTTTGGTGTACTATTGTATATTATATTTTAAATATCATCTTATGTTAGCATGCTTTTACTTTTCATACCATTTTGCTCATTAAATATCATAAACATCCATATAGTAATTTCAGCATCACCAAAGTGTTCTTCAACAAAGTATGTTACAGTCTCCTGCTGAAGCAAAGTATAGCTTCCCTAATGAGCATGCATGAGACTTAAATTATTTTCAAGCTTATTTGTGTTAAGAACAGTTGATGCAGTATGGTTGCTTTCTTTGAATGTTGAACATCTAGACCTTAATGCAAGTGACTTATTAATTCTTTTATATTCAATTAGAACCCCTAAGACATCAGTGAAGGGGGTTGTGCAAAATAGACAGAAGGCTTCACAGAGCAGAGTGTCTAACAGAGCGCCTGTTTCAGGTGTGTAGCAATGAGTTTGCAAAGCCCATTCGAAAGAGAAGTGCACAAGCTGCCCTATAATGCAGGCCTCACGCATGGGATCGGTTTTCCTTGCCACCATAATTCTGGCATATTCACAGACATTCCTATAAAGTGATCGTTTGTGTTAGTGGTTCGTGGCAGTCAAGAGGAGATCTTAGTAAAACTATTTCCAATGTTGATTTCTATAATAATTCCATAGAAACACTGTTGTTTCTAATCTGAAAATTTTGTAGAATTATACATGCTTAAATTCAGAACCCTTTTTATAAATGAGTGAAATGTAACAGTGATCTCATGCCTAAATCTATGCATGTTCAGTTTTGGGGAAGTGTAGCTATTACCCAGGAATATTTTATCTGTACAGAAGGGAAAGAAATTCTCCCCCTGACCACAAGATCACGTGTGAATATGCCAGTTGGGAGGGGTTAAGTTGTTGTTTTCTTGTGCTCAATAAAAAGCTTGCGTTAAATCTATGTTCATTTTTAGAGGATTCTTTAAGGGCTAAACTAAATGTATTTTAAAATTCTGTATATGGTGGCAAGAAGACAAATTCAGTGTTGAGCTAATGCAAAACGCTTAAGCTAACATTTTAATATTTTTTTAGTTATCTTTGTTAACACATTTTGAAAAGCTCACAAAAAATTACATGATCTATTAAAAATACTTTCTAAAATGCTTTTCTTTAATTATACTACTTTTTAAGCATTTAAAAGAAACCAAGATTAATCAGGCAATGAAGATTAAATTTATAATTATAATCTCATTAATTTTTGCAATTAGCATGTTTTTGAGCTTTTATTACTAAGTGATTTTCTCCAAAGTAGGAGAAAACAAGCAACATAAGAAATTTTTTTTCATATTATCACCACTTGCTCATAGAAGTTCAAAGAAGGAATCAGATATTGATCATAACTTGGAAATGATTGCTGACCTTTGCATGTAGAAGTGAATTTCATTCATAATGTTGCATGTATAGATGATAATTTAAATGTCATCTTTTGGGAGTCACTGTGAGTGACAGTTGGTCGGTTCTTTTATGCAGTTGAAGATCCTCTTATTCCAGAGGGAGTCAGAATGAGCTGTTTGAAAAATAACCTTTTGAAAGAACTCAGACCAAACACCAGATCTCTTGCTTATGAAGTTATATAGAATTTTCAACTTTTGAAAATTCAACTTTTTAAAAGGACATTTTCAATTTTTTCCCATGTTAGTTACATATATGGTAATAAAGCCTAGTAGTTGGCAAATCATTGAGGAATTGATACTGTTTTGCCTCGAATTACCTATTTGCCACAGTGACTACTCTCCATGTTCTTTCTCATGCATTTCATCTCCACGTTTTGTCACTTGTGAACTTGTAAGCAAAATAGCAACTACTGTTTTTATTCAGTAATGTTCAATAGTGTCAAGGGTGAATAGAAAATCACCACAGTTAATAATATACAATGAATTTCAGTATTGAGAATTATTGTGATTTAATTGCATCGCAACATAATTAACATAAATGAACTCAACACTTGAATTAGCATGTGTAATCAATATATACCTAAACAGGTATAGAAATTCTTTCCTAAGATTTACTTAGACATGAGTGTGTCTATAATAATAAAACGTAATATGCTAATTAGACCGGACAACCAAACCTTCCAGACGAAGCCGGGGCTGCAAGGGCCAAGCCCCTTGCACGAATTTTACGCATCGGGCCTTTAGTATTTAAATGATTTAAAAAGACTAGAGAATCTTACCCTTTTACATAAAATGAAAATGTGGGATATGTAAAATTCTAACTGTGAATCTCAACATAGGGCTTCATAGTTGTTCCTAAAAAGATTACTCTTTCCTGTTTAGATTTTTAATGGTCTGGATTATGTTTCAAACAAATTTGAAATTATTCTTTGATTTAATCTACATGGAGAACAAACCATTTAGTAAGCAATTTTAGGAAATTCATTTTTAAGATGACAATATCATACTCTTAACATGAAGTAGAATTCTAAGATGTTAAAATTTACTGCAAAGCATTTAAAGTTGTTTATAGTTTTTACAAACTAAATTGCAATGTCTGATCTTGTGTGCTTTAAAGCATATTTGTTCACTTTATGTTTTGTGTTTAACTCAAGGGTTGATAGTGAAATTCAGAAACCACTAATTAAGGCAGAGTAGGAGCAGCAATGAAAAATGGGTAAGGAATGCAACAAAGCAGGTTGAATTGGGTTCTCAGAATCTCTGCTTCCAGCTCTGTTACTTAGGCAGGTGACTTACTCTTCTGTGTCTCAGTTTTATTGCAGAGGTAGCAGTTTCTACCTCAGGATTTTATGTAAGGATTAAATGTGATAATTTATATTGCTTAATTAGTGCTTGGCAAGAGCATTAAATAGTATTATTTTAGAAAAACTAACATTGAGAAATAATATTAGTTTTGCTCTATTTTTAGGAGTATATGCAGGAAAAACCCAAAGAAAGCGGCCAAATGTTGCGACAATTTAAGAAGACAACATTCATTAGGATAAAAAGTTGGGGACGGGGGGGGGGGGGGGGGGGGTTATCCGTATTATTGTCCATGCCCAAAACTTTCATTTCACCCTGAACTGTTTACACAGACAAAGTGACGTCAAAGGGCTGGATAATTATGTGGTTAATATGATCAGTCTGGCTAATTCCTTCCCACACCCCCATTTTCCTCTTAATAGTAGGTTGGGTGAAGATAAATTAGTATTTAGCTAATTGACTCATCTCTATGCTTAACCTGTACAAACGTAAGTTTGTTTTATGTACCCATATGTCTGTTGAGAACTTTTTGTAAACTTAAAAGGACATTTGGGTTTATTTTTATAAAATACTGAAAAGGTGTGATAAAATATAGGTTCTGAAATATAAATTTCATTCATCTCTGCATACTGATTGCTGAATTTGATATATTAGATACTGTTCTATTCAAGGGGAAATTATTGCAGAAAAATGTTTTCTCCTGGTTTTGTAAAAACTGATTAATCTCTCAGCCTTCATATTCTTGGTCTTACAGGATAACCACGTAGAATAAAACATTTGCCTGCTGATTGTGGTCCACCTAACATTTACCACAGAAGTATCTGGGGATCACCTTTTTGGTCATAAGCACACATTTCTCTCAACAGCTAGTTGTCTTACAGAAATGTTAGGTTTGATGTTTGTTGCCCCAGTGCTCTTAGAAACATTTTTGCTGAATTATAAAATCTTTCTGTGGAGAGTGACAACTTCAGTGAAGACAGTTCAGTCTTCCTGATTGTAGTGGCATGCATTAATATTACATTCATCTCTGTAACATAGGATGTTGCATGCAGTTTTGTTTTCTATTTAGTCTATATATTTTGTTTCTTCAGAGTCTGCTTTTTCTAGCATGCTTGATTTAGGAGAGAACAAAGGGCTATATAATATAATAAGAAGGTCAGATTTTCAAATGAGTTAGTAATATTATCTAGTTGAAATTCTGCATTGTTTAAGAAGCACTGCCTTTTAAAGTTTTTTATCACTAACATATTCATTTAAAATATAAACCAAAAAATGTTACTAAGGGACTATGATTTTATGAAAGAGAATGCCACTGTTAATTATGATAGCATTTCCAAAAAGGGCTTTGTGCTTCTCACATAAAATTGGGACTGTGTACATTTAACCTGTCTGAATTTTTTAAAGATACTGGTGTTTGAAAATGTAGCCTATATATATTCCTAATATTCTTTAAAGAATGGAGATAAAGATTGTTTTTTTTTATTTTCTGTTCTATTTAAAATTTAACTTTTACAGCCAACCATGGACAGAAAGTAATAATCTACTCTATTCGGCTGTAAACTTTATTGAGATGTATCATTTGTTAAATGAGTAAATCAGGAAGTTAGAAGACAGGTAAAATGTCTGAGTTACCAGTTTTTTTATTTGTAGGCAAGAATATAAAATTATCTTAATATGATAAATTATGCTTTATCATTCTGAAACCTCAGGAGACAGCTTGCTCATATCATTGTGGATCTTTCCAGTAAGAAAGATACTAAAAGTTTATGTACACTAATACAAATTAGCTAAAACAAACAGTATGTTTTGGAGAAAGTTAAAACTAGTTTGAGATTAAGGATGAGAAACTTAAGTGTGTGTTGTTTTTTTTTAAGATAGAGCATGTGTGTTATACCTTGTTTAAATGTTCACAGCTTTTCTCATAAAAGTGCCAGACATTGTTTTGTGCATTTAATGGATTTTTATTTATATGCATTATTTTTTTAATATTTACTTTGAAGTGGAATGTTCATTAATGTGATTGTATTTATTTTTATACTTTAATTTTCACTAGTTTTGCTTCTAGGAAAAAGACAAAATAAACTTTTCTTAAAGGAAATCTAGTTTGATCTTCTTTACTTATCTAGGAAAGGACTATTAAGGGATGGATGTTAAAAAGTATTGGGTCAAAACATTAATACTGTAATATGGTCATTTTTTACAATTAAAAGTCCCATGAAAAGTATATCTCACTATTTAATATTAACCTATACTTATTCTAGTGTTTGATGTTGCATGACTCAGACTTCACAGAAGACAAAAAGTTCACTAGAGGTGGAAATGTCTTAGCTTACTAAGTTAGAAGCCTGCTAAGGAGCAAATGGGAGCAAATACTGAGGTTGAAGCTCACATAAAAGCTGCTCATTTATACAGCTTTGAGTCCAGCTATTGTTACTGCCTTTTGTATAATGTGAGCCCAGTAAAATGCTGCTCATTTTCACCTCTTACTGAGATATACTGCATTGGATAATCTGCAAGGCAGTGTGAGAAGAGCCCTCGCTTTTCCCATGGCCACCCTTGAACTCTTGTTCATTTCATATATTGGGAATAATGGGTATGACAGAAAACATTATTCACACTGAGCGGAAAAAAGAGGGCCCATTCAGGAGATGAAGATCTTTGTTTTCTGTCAGGTGTCGTTCCATGAGCAACCACAGGCAATCTCTATCCCCCTTCCCATGAAAATTAATAGTTACAAAAAGAAAAGCAAATAAGGTTGGAATGCTTGATCTCTAAGGGACCATAGTAGGCATATGTATATGTAGATTATAAAAATATAATCTAATAAAAGAGTAATATGCAAATTAACCATCTAAGCCACGCCCCCAGCCAATCAGAGTGGCTGTATGCAAATTAACCCAGCCAAGCTGGAGGCCAGCAGCCACGGAGCTAGAGCATACAGGAGGCTTCTGTTGCAACTGCTAGCCTAGGCCAGCTGGCCTCTGCTCAAGGCAATAATGTTTTGAAATATAGAAGCCATGGAGCTGAAGCAAACAGGAGGCTTCTTTGCCTGCCTAGGCCTCTGCTCAAGGCAACAAAGTTTCAATTATAGAAGATAAATAAACCCCAGAAACCTGATTCCAGCCAGCCTCGCTGGGATCTTGGGTCAATGGGAGCTGTGGACAGCCTGAAAATGGCCCTCAGCCCCTCATCCAGGCTGGCCACACCCCCATGGGGTGAGGGTTCCCACTGGGGGGGCTTGGCCAGCCTGCAAACAGCCATCAGCTTCTCACCCAGGCTGGCCAGGCATGCCAGCAGGTGGACATACCCCGAGGGGTCCCGGACTGTGAGAGGGCACAGGCCGGGCTGAGGGACCCCCACGAGTGCACAAATATTGTGCACTGGGCCCCTGGTAATTAAAATAAAAACAAAGGAGACTTAATCGTTGAATATACAGCTAATCAAACAAATATGGTGCAGTGGAGTCCCATCCTTGATCAAGTTGTAAAGATAGCTAAAATTGTGTCTAACCAAAATTATACTTGAAAATAAATCTTGCCTTTCCCTCATTTATTTATTTCTTTTTGGTCAGTTTCTCCGTGGCTTTCAATTCTTCAGTTTCTTCAGGTGGTTGGCAAAGTTGCCATCTGAATGGTGGTTTCCTTCCCAGCAAGTTGTGGGAAAATCACTTATTCACACTTTGCATAGGTTTTAACATCCGGTTCAGAATGACTTGCACTATCAGTTGAATGCCCACTGGGGTCCTGTGTGTCTCTCCAGAGCAAGGATTATGAGAACAGGCCAGGGAACCTGACCTGGACCAGGACACCAAGAGAAGCCAGGTCTCTCAGGGACGCGGAGAACAGAAATCTGCGCATGGAAACTTAGTCACCCTGAAGCCAGACATGACTGGAACACTGCAGACGTGGTTTGTGACCAATCTGTCGTGGAATGGGAAACACCTGGGAGTCCTGGTTAACAGAAAGGCCTAGAGACCCATCAGCAGAGCACAACCTGGGGACAGACTATTGCCACATTTTTAGCCCCAGTTTTAGATCATTTAGCCCCAATTTTAGAACCCTCCATCCAGGGAAATGAGGTGATGTGGATGGATGAGCCATGGTCTGACAGGCCTGGAAGCCCTAAAGCCCTAAGCTTGCTGGAGGGTTGCATACTGCTCATCTATATGAAGTGTGGTTAGGGTAGCCAGAGGCAGAGGGGCCAAATCACAGGCACACATTCACTTGGGACAGAAGGCATGTGCCTAAATCTCAGACCCTGTCTTATGGATATCACTTATTCCCACTGAAGACACAACAGGGTGTAACTCCCAAGTCTTGCCATGGAGTGGTGAAGAAGGACCCACTGTGGAATCTTCCACTAAGGGACACCTTGGAGTTCTGGTTGCTGAGTTGGTCGCAGATGCTGGAGGCCCAGGCTCAAGAATTGAACACATGCAGCTCTGCTCACATCCAGAGCAAAGGGGTAAGACAGCCTGGGTCCCAGTCCTGCTGCAGGGGCCCGCCCAGTCAGGCTCTTGTGGAAAACCGGGCATCTGCCAATGTTCCTACCTACACAAGCATAAAGAATACTATTGGACAGGAAGACAAATATCGTGAGAACTATGAACCTTAATTGGTGAGACCGGACAATACAACAGGAGACATCTAAGAGTCCTAAGTCCTGGATGGGACAGGGACCCCATCAGCAGCACAATCATTTGGGGACTGACTGTTGCCACCTGTGAAGCCCCAGTATCTTTTCATATTTCAAGGAGAACCCCTCCATCAAAGACAATACCTACAAGGTTTGAATAAGCTATGGCCCATAGGCCTGAAGGGCTTCAGGTGCCCAAAGCCTGCTGCAGACATGCCTACTATGCATGTGCATGCTGAGCAGTTCAGAGTAACCAGGGATAAGGAAGAGTTCAAGGGTAAAGAGGTGCCTTTTTCTTGTGTGCGTTCATGAAAGATCCAAGGGGTCTCCCTAATTCCAATCCCTATTCTACTTAATGTTGCCTATTACCCCTGAGGAAGGTCTTGGGAGTACTCAAAAGTATCCCATGTTGCCCTAGATAGGGCACCATCGATAGGGCACCATGTGTGCTCAGTGGATAGGGCACCAAAGGATTGTGGGTTTGATTCCCAGCCAAGGGCACATACCTGGGTTGCAGGTTCAATCCCTGGCCTAGTCAGGGCAAGTTTGGGAGGCAGCCAATCAATGTGTGCCACATTGATGTTTCCGTCTCTGTCTCAAAAAATCAATGGAAAATATATCCCCGTATGAGGATTAACAACAAATAGTATCCCATGCTGCCAGGGTATCCTCCAATGAGAGACATCTGGGAATCCTTGTTGAAAAGCTCACGGTCGAAGGAGGCCTGGGACGGGAGTTAAGCTGCACATGCCCATTTTGTTCTGCTCCCCATGACAAAGGAACCTAACACCCAGCCTTTGTCTTGTTCCGGGTCCAGGACTAAATGCAGGAGTGGCCAGGTCACTCTCTAGGCTTTTTGGGAGAAACGATATGCCAATGTCCAATCCTGCACCTCACAGAGGTTCCTATTCCCCCAGAAGCCAGGTGTCCCTGAAACTCTGAAGCCTTGATTGGTGAGATGGGGATTTCTGAAAACTCCCAAAGTCCTGTCCTGAAGAGGCAGCTTGACTGTTTTGTGGGCTGTTTCCATGGTGCCTCAGTAATTCCCATCTCTGTCCTAACTGCTGTCAGCTATTCCTCCTAACAAGACCCAGAGGAACTCTTAAGTCTTGCCAATACTGGTTGGGAGGAGCTGGAGGTTTACCCTCCAAGAGGAGAGACCTGGAAATTCTTGTCCTTTCTGGTCATGGTTGGTGGGAGCCTGGATCAGAAGTGGAACTGCACGCTCTGGCCCTGCACAGTTCTTCAGAGCAAGGGGAGTAAGTCCCAGCTCAGACACGGAACCAGTCCAGGAGAAGCCAAGTCACTCTTTGCCGTCCTGAGGAAAACCAGGCATGGGCCAGAGTCTAATTCTGCACCTTCTCAGAGGCTCCTATTCAAACAGGCCAAATATCTCGGGAAGTATTAAGCCTTGGTTGGTGAGACAGAGGAGATCTGGGATTGGAATGAGAGTCCTTGGTCCTGGAGAGATGCAGGACCCCAGCGACAGCAGGACAGCTGTCACCATCCTTGCAACACCAGTTTCAGATCATATTGCAGATCACATTGTTCATCCAGAACAATAACCAGGTCATTCGGAAGGGCATGGCTTCCCCAACCTGGAGAGCCCAGCTGAATTGCTGAATTGATGTGTACTACTGCCCATCCATGTGTCATGGCGTCACACCCCAGGTCAATGTTCTTACTCAATTGGTGTCACTTTCCACACTGACATAATGCTGTTCCGAAGGCAGCTGACAAGAGCATTCTTAGAGACATCTCTTTAGAAAGTGTTGTAATTTACTTCACTACTTGCATTAGGGTGTGGAGACACTTCCATTCAGTGATAGCACAGACCTGAATGCAGCACGCATGTTGTGTTCTTAGAAATGTCTTTATTATAAGCGTTTTTAAAACTTCAGTACATACATTACACAGTGGGGACTATCTCGGTTCACTGATATGACACAGGTGAACACATAGGTTTTAGGTAGTAATTTTTATTTAGATAGTAACATCTTTATTTCAACTGTTCTGACACCTTTTACTCTATACATTAAACTATGGAGATTCCAAACACTGAGACAACACTGGCATGATGGTAGCTTCCAAAGTGTCATTCTTAGAAACCTGTTTATTACATGTGTTCTTAAAAACTTCATACACGAGTTAAAAAATGGGATCACTTTTATCGTCTGATATAACACAGGTCTGAAGGTAGCTTACAATTAATGTTCTTAGAGACATCAGAATTCTTAACCACTTCATGACTTACATTTTAGAATGGGGACCACCTCCACTTAGTGATGTTCTGAATGCAGCTGCCAAGCAATGTTCTAGAAATATATTTATTACAATGGATCTTAAGCACTTCAGTGAATTTATTAAAACATGGAGGTTACATCTGTTCAATGATATAACACTGTTCTCAACAGCTTGCAAGTTGCATTCCAGAGGGAATTACTCTATTCAGTAATACAGTAGTTGCCACAACACACCTTGCAAGCAGCAGTCTTAGAAATGTTCTAATTATAAGTGTTGAACACATCAACATGCATTACACTGACATAACACTTGTGAATACAGCTTGCAAATAGCGTTCTTAGAAACATCTCTATTACAGTGTTCTTGATATAACATTCGCTGATATAACTAAATTTTAACATACAAAATTTAAAGTTTATATTTCTAGTGTTTTTAGGAACATATGTATGGAAGAGATCATAATTACTTCACTATATTCATTACAGACTGAGTGTTGCCTTAGCCTGGCCAGTGTGCTCAGTGGTTGTGCATCATCCTATCAACCAGAAGGTCACAGTTCAGTTTCTGGTCAGGGCATGTGTCCAGGTTGTGAGCTCGCCCCCAATGGGGAGCATGCAGGAGGCAGCCGATCAATGATTCTCCCTCATCATTGATGTTTCTATCTCCCTCTGCCTTTCTGAAATCAATAAAATTTGAAAAATGTTTTTATAATTTTATAAAAAAGAATGTCACTTTCATTCTTGACTGCAACACTGTTCTTAAACTGCTTGCATGTAGCGTTCTTAGAAATATCTTCAAACTAGTATTCTTTATACATTTAAAAACCTTTAAGAATTTCAGAATGTGCATTGTTTTCATTTACTGAAATAACAGTAGTCAAAATGCAGCTTGCGAATTGCGTTATTAGAAGGAATGTTCTTAAGCATCTTTCTACATGCATTACAGGAAGGGGATCATTTTTATTCACCTATATATAACACTGGCTTGAGTAAAGCTTGAAAGTAGCGTTTTACAAATATCTCTATTAGAATTGTTTGTAATAACATCACTACCTTCATAACACAATGGTGATCACTTTGACTCACTGATGGACTGGTTTGAATTCAGCTTACAATGGGCATTCTTAGCAACATCTTCTTTAGACGTATTCTTTATTACCACCGCACTCATTATAAAGTGTATTTCCATGACTGATATAAAACTCCTTTGATTGCAGCTTGCAAATAGTGTTCTTAGAAATTTGTTAAGAATTCACTACATGCATTGCAGAATGAGTATCGCCTCCATTCCCTGAAGTAACATCATTCAAAACGCAGCTTGCAAGGAGCTTTGTTTGATACATGCTTGTTTCAAATGTCCCTCCCAATCACTGAAATACATTGTGCACAGCAGAGCTGGCAAGTACTTTTTAGGAAAATCTAACTACATGTGTTCTTAAACACATTAATACCTGTGTTAAAGAATGTGTATCACTTCCAGCTCACAAGTGTGGTTTCAGAAACGTGTTAATTACAAGTGTTCATAACACTACACTATATGTACTATAGAATTGGTATGACTTTCATGCTGAAAGGAAAATTTTGAAATTACAAAGCATTATCTTATCTATTCTAATAATAGACTAGGGCCTTCACAACCAGATGGACGACCGGTCCTGGTGGGAGCTCTGCGCAGATGCACTGAGCCCACCGCCAGGCACAGAGAAAGCAGAGTCCAGGCGGAAACAAGAAAACAGTGGCACCTATTGACCTCAGCCGAGACTGTGCCCGCAGGTCTGCCTGCATGGTTCCTGCACCTTGGCCGTGGTGCAAGCTTTGTTTCTGGAGTTACGGATCTTAGCAAGTAGGCAGGTGCACAAAGGTGGAGTCGAAAATAGCAAGGTTAGACTGTGTGTGAGTGTGTCCATTTATACACATACTAGGGGCCCGGTGCACAAAAATTTGTGCACTCGGGGGGGGGGGGGTGCCTCAGCCTGGTCTGCACCCTCTCCAATTGGGGAACTCTCGGGGCTGCTGGCTCCTAACCACTCACCTGCCTGTTGGCCTGATCCCCCTAACTGCTCTCCTCTGCCAACCTGATCTTCCTAACTGTTCTCTGCCTGCCTAATGACCTGAAACTGCCTCTGCCTCAGCCCTGCCACCATGGCTTTGTCTGGAAGGACGTCTGGAGGGTCATCTAGAAGATGTTCATTCTAATTAGCATATTACCTTTTTATTAGTATAGATATGCCCATTTCCCCCAATCTTTTTCTGAGCTGTTTGAGAGCATGCTCTACACATGACAGGATGCCCGGATACTCCCCTGTGTATTTCCCAAAAGCAGACACTCCTACATAACAATTTTTCACCCAACCACATGAGGAAATCGCCATTCAATGGTATTAAGGTTCAATCCACAGACCCCATTTGAATTCTGACAACTGTGTCAACAATGTTCCCCACTCCCCACCCCCAGGATGCCATTCACCTAGGATGGGTCCTCTGTCATTCCTGTCCCTGACAGTTTTTCAGTGTTAATTAAAAATGATAGACTTTTGCCTTAAAAATTTTTTAAATACATAAAAATAAAGAAAGACCCGCTGGCACTCCGAGTTAGGAGCCAGCAGTCCCAGATTGTGAGAGGGATGTCCAACTGCCAGTTTAGGCCCAAACTGGGATAGGGCAGTCGGACATCCCCTGAGGGGTCCCAGATTGGAGAGGGTGCAGGCCGGGCTGAGGGACAGCCCCCCCCCCCCCGCCAAGTGCATGAATTTCATGCACCGGGCCACTAGTTTCTAATACTTTGATAACTTTTGTCTTAACATATAAGGCGTAATATTGTCAGCAAAATGTTACAGTTTCCCATTGTTCTCTCTAACTTCTGAATATTAGTTTTATAAGGACTGACATCAAAGTATAGGAGTTCTAATAAAAACTTAATCTTTTATAATAAAAACTATCAAGAAATCACTTAGTAGATTTTGATAAGGAAAATGCTGAGGATATAACAGTTAACTAGGAGGTCAAGGTGCCTGCTTTTAAGAGTTGGAGGAAAATTTATTAACCAGTATATAATAAACAGACAAATTTTTAGAATTAGTACAACTTCAATCAGTTAAGTGCTATGGAGATAATCTCCCAGGAAGATAGGACCCAAAGAGACAGGGCTCTACAACAGAGAATGGTGAGAGAGGACTATTTCTTACGATCTTTGTCCTTTTTTATATTGGCGCAACCCTGAGTCTGTGATATTTCAGAGTCAGCCTTCATTTTATAAAAATTCATGATTTCTTCATCCAGTTTTTTTTTCTCCTCCTCAAGTTTTATTGTCTCCTCTTGCTGGATTCTTTTAAGATTCTCAAACTTGTCCTGTAGCTGTGAAACAAAGATGCATTTGTGACTCAAAGTGCCATGTGTGAGTATCCCTGGGAACATGCTTGACTTTTTTCCTGATTATCAAACATATATTAATCATCAAATTAGAGTTTGATCTTCATAACAAACTCAAAAATTTCTTTAAAATAAACATTCACATATTTAAAAAATTCATCAATTAAAAAGTGTCTCCCCATTAAACCAAATATAATAAAAACTACGACTATAAACAACACGGTTTATTTATTTATTTACTTATTTATTAATTTATTATAAATATATTTTTATTGATTATAGAGAGGAAGAGAGAGACAGAAACATCAATGTTGAGAGAGAATCATTGATTGGCTGCTCCCTGCATGTGAGACTGTCACCCAGGCATGTGACCTTGACCGGAATTGAACCTGGGATCCTTCAGTCCATAGGCCAATACTCTGTCCACTGAGCCAAACTGGCTAGGGCAACTCTGTTTTTTAAATACTTGTTTTTCCAAATGATGTCTATTTTCTCACTTTACACTTCCCCATAAATCTCTTCAAATAAAATTTGATAAATTCATGCTCATTAAAAATATACACATGAATTATGAAACAATTGTTAAGACTTTAAAGATAAAGACCTTTTCTTATTAAGTGAAATTAGCATAATTATAGAAAAAAAAACTCCAAACACCTCATTCAGTTACTTTTTATTTATTTGTGAGGTTGTATTTAATCTGTGGGATTTAAAAAATTGCCCTAACTTGTTTGGCTCAGCCGATAGAGCATCAGCCTGCGGACTCAAGGGTCCCAGGTTCGATTCCAGTTAAGGGCATGTACCTTGGTTGCAGGCACATCCCCAGTGGGGAGTGTGCAGGAGGCAGTTGATCAATGTTTCTCTCTCATCGATATTTCTGACTCTCTATCCCTCTCTCTTCCTCTCTGTGAAAAATCAATAAAATGTATTTTTTTAAAAATAATAATAATAATAAATAAATAAATATAATCAGCCATATGAAAGAGTCATTTAGAGTTGGACCTAGATCTTAACACAACTTCATTCAACAATGTAAGGATTGTTTGAATGCATCAGAGAAGGTATGGCTTATCTATACTAATAAAAGGGTAATATGCTAATTAGTCTGGGAGACCTTCTAGACATCCTTCCAAACAAAGCCATGGTGGCGGGGCTGAGGCAGAGGCAGTTAGGGGCAATCAGACCAGGAGAGGAAGGCAGTTGGAGGTGATCAGGCTGGCAGGGGGGCAGTTGGGAGCGAGCAGATCAGTGGGGCGGGGGGCAGTTAGGGGCAATCAGGCCGGCAGGCAGAGTGGTTAGGAGCCAGCAGTCCCAGATTGTGAGAGGGATGTCCCAGATTGGAGAGCGTGCAGGCCGAGCTGAGGGACACACCCTCCCCACATGAATTTCGTGCACCAAGCCACTAGACTATAATAATAAAAGCGTAATATGCTAATTAGATTGGACAACCTTCCTGATGGAACCAGGCAGCAGGGGCTAAGGCAGCTGCCATGGCAGCAAGGGCTGAACCCCTTGCCCAAATTTTGTGCATCAGGCCTCTAGTATGGCATAAAAGTCTAAAGGACAAGTTTATTTGCAGCTTAACTTTTTGAAAAACAAGTAGACTAGGGGATTCTACTGCCACAATATTAACCGTCTGGTGTATATGTCTGTGAAGAACACATACACGGGGTGAACATGAGTGGTTTTCCACCCTAGGTGCTCATTAGAATTATTCAGTGAGCTTACAAACCTCTCAATGTTCAGGCTGCACAAGATTAATTACATCAGATGACCTGGAGCTGAAACCCAGGCATCAGTGCTTAAGAAAATTCCCCAGGTGATTTTATTGTGCAGCAAAGGCTGAGATCATGGTTCTAAATAAAGATTCTTTTTTCCTTTCCTGGAGTCAGATGTCTCTTGGAATTACATGTTTAGTCTTGAGAAGCAAATGAGCATCTAGATACAATGGCAAGAAGAATGATTGGAAAAGCTAGGGATGTGAGAGTGTGGTATCTGTAAGTGATGGCAAAAATCACTATAGAAATGTTTTTTTTTTTAAATGGGAGCGTGAGAGTAGAAATCAGAGAAAGCTAAACTTCATCCTAGTATACAAACATTTCAAATATCAATGACTCTGGTGAAAAGCCTGAAGTTTTCCCCCAAACAGGTACAAAGCGAGTATGTATCCTCTCCTCACTCCCTTTCAATCTTGTGCTGGAAGTCCTTGCTAAGGCAATAAGACAACAGAAGGAAACAAAATACTTACAGATTGAGAAAGAAGACATAAAACTGTCTTGTTCACAGGTAACATGATCATCAATGTAGAAAATGCAAAAGAATTGACAAAAAGAAACCCTGGAACTAATGAGATTATAGCCAAGTGGCAGGATATAAGATTAGTTGCTTTTCTAAGCAAGGACCTACAACCAAGATTACTCTGCCCAACAAAACGATCATTCAAAATTGAAGGACAGATAAAGAGCTTTCTAGACAAGAAAAAGCAAAAAGAGTTCATCACCACCGCCAAACCAGTATTCTATGAAATGTTAAAGGATCTTCCTTAAGAAGAAAATAAAAAATATGAACAATAAAATGGCAATAACCCTAGCAAGTTTGGCTCAATGGATAGAGTATTGGCCTGCTGACTGAAGGGCCCTGGGTTTGATTCCGGTCAAGGGTACATGCCTGAGTTGTGAGCTCGATCCCAGTTAGGGATGTACAAGAGGCAGCCCATCAATGATTCCCTCTCATCATTGATGTTTTTCTCTCTCCCTCTCCCTTCCTCTCTGAAATCAATAAAAATATATTTTAAAAATGAAATTAAATGTCAATAAATACATATCTATCAACAATTGAATCTAAAGAAACAAAATGAACAAGCAGAACAGAAACAGAATCATAATGACTGAGTGCCTGCTCCATGCTAATCTTTGTTCTAAACGCTGAGAATACCGCAGCTAACAGGAGGTCAAGGTGCCCACTTTGAGAGTTAGAGGAAAATCAACAATGAGCAGACACATTTTAAAAATTAGTAGGACTTCAACCAGAGTTAAGTGCTATGAAAAATGAGAATGTTTTGACAGTTGCCAGATGGGAGGAGTTTTGGGGGGGTAGGCAAAAAAAGGTGAAGGGATTAAGAAGTTCATATTGATTGTTACAGAATAGTCATGGGGTGCAAAGTACAGTGTATGGAATAGAGTCAACACTAGTCTAATAACTGTGTTATGTCAAGTGGGTACAAGATATATTGGGATGACCACTTTATGTAATTTCTAATCACTCAGGGTACACCTGAAACTAATATAATAATTAATGTCAACTGTAATTGACAGTAAAAGATTATTTAAAATTACATTCCAAAAAAAAATTTTTTAAGGTTAATTGCTTTTCTATAGATCAGCAATGAATAGGTAGAATTTCAAATTAAAACACAATACCAATTGCAATAACACCCCCCAACATGAAATACTTAGCTATAAATCTAACAAAATACATACAAAACCCACATAAGGAAAAGTACAAAACTCTGATTTTAAAAATTAGAGAAGATGCCCTGACCGGTTTGGCTTAGTGGATAGAGTGTCGGCCTGTGGACTGAAAGGTCCCAGGTTCGATTCCAGTCAAAGGCATGTGCCTTGGTTGCAGACACATCCCCACTAGGGGGTGTGCAGGAGGCAGCTGACCGATGTTTCTCTCTCGTCGATGTTTCTAACTCTCTATCCCTCTCCCTTCCTCTCTGCAAAAAATCAATAAAAAATTTTTAAAAAATCAGAGAAGAGTCCTGGCCAGGTAGCTCAGTAGGTTAGAGCAACGTCCCAATACACCAAGGTTCATGCTCACTTCGGCAGCAAATATACCAATACACCAAGGTTGAGGGTTCGATCTCCAGTCGGGATATACAAGAAGCAACCAATGAATTCATAAATAAGGAATAAATCAAAATGTATATCACCCTTCCTCCCCCCCCTCTCTCTCTCTCTCTCTCTAAAAACAAACAAACAAATAAATAATTTTAAATCAGAGAAGAACTAAATAAATGAAGAGCTATTCCATGTTTGCGGAGAGAAAGACTACATATTATCAAGATGTTAATTCTTCTCCACATAATCTAGAGATTCAATGCAATCCCAATCCAAATCTCAGCAAGTTATTTTATGGATATTGACAAACTGATTCTAAAGTGTATATGGCAAAACGGAAGGCCCAGAAAGCTAGCACCATATTGAAAGAGAACAATGTGGGAGCACTGATGCTACTTGACTTCAAGATTGACTACAGATTTCTAACTAAAGCTGCAGTACTCAAGGAGTAAACGCACGTATGCACACATGCATTGTCCATTGACCTCTGACAAAGAAGCAAAAGACAGTCTCTTCAACAAGTGGCACTAGAACAAGGGCACGTGCACATGTAAAAATACGAATCCCTTTTTATCTAACCTAATGGAATTTCTGTTGCTTATAGTTCAATTGTCCTTGACTGAAACATCTGGTATATGGCACTTGTTTCTATGGGAAAAGAAGTTCATATTTCCAATTTACCTACTAACCATAAATATTCTTAAATTGAAACCACATTCAGTAAGAGAAAAATATGTACGATTCTTAATATATTCCTTTGCCAAAAACTATTGGTGGCAAATAATCACAATTATATTAGTAACCTCTTTTTCCATTTCCTTGGAAACAGAAAGGAATGAAATGAAAAAGTAACCAGACTTTCATGAGTCAACATGTACTGCTCACTTATAAAAGTGTAGGGTATTTTCTAATTCAGTAATAGTGTTAGGAAGTACCTGACCTCACAGAAGCCACTAATTTGAATGTGTAATAAATTAAGCTTTATGTATGAAAATTCAAATTATAAATAAAATAAAGGTAAATAGGTTTTAGAAATTTATTTTAGGGCTTTTTTTATTCTAGGGCTTTTAAAGAGAAAATTGTCTAAATGCACTAGAAAAAAAATTACAGACTGTAACTTTTTAAAGGCTGAATTCAAAATTTATATGATAAATAGCTACTTTTTAAAAAATAGCAAAGCATCTTCAAAAACATCAGCTAACCTGGCCAGTGTGGTCCAATGGTTGTGCTTTAACCTATGAACCAGGAGGCCACAGTTTGATTCCCAGTCAGGGCACATGCCCAGGTTGCAGTCTTGATCCCCAGTGTGGGGCATGTAGGAGGCAGCTGGTCAATGACTGACTCTCTCCCTCTCTCTCTCTCCCTCTCTCTCTCTCTCTCTTCATTCCTCTCTGAAATAAAAAAAAAGTCAACTAAATTATTGGGATTAAATACCCTAAATTAATAGGACATCTAAAAATGAACACAAATTATATCAAACTAGAAATACTTGCTTCTTTTTCAGCTTCTTTAAATTCTACTTCTTTCTCCATAACTCGCTGCATAAACTTATGTTTCAACTCTTCTTCTTCCTTCTGGCATTGCTCATGGAACTCCTTTCTTTTGGCTTCATAGATCTCTTGAAAACTAAAAAGGAAATTTTATTAGTTTTATATTAAAATACTAATATAAATAAACATGTAAAATATATATTATATATTAAGCCCCATGTAAAAACATTTATCAATAATATCCCACACAGAGAAAAGGAAATTTCTATATCATGAGATGTAAACATGAGCCCTAACTGGTTTGGCTCAGTGGATAGAGCGTTGGCCTGTGGACTGAAAGGTTCCAGGTTCGATTCCAGTCAAGGGCATGTACCTTGGTTGCGGGCACATCCCCAGTGGGGAGTGTGCAGGAGGCAGCTGATCGATGTTTCTCTCTCATTGATGTTTCTAACTCTCTATCCCTCTCCCTTCCTTTCTGTAAAAAATCAATAAAAAATAAAATAAAAATAAAAATAAACATGAGGTGGGTGCAATGCTGAATATAAGAGTACTGTATATAGAGAATATAGCCCTTGCTGGGTAGGTTGGTTGGTTAAAGCATCATCCAGATATGCCAAGGTTGTGGGTTCAATCCTGGTCAGGGCATATACAATAAACAACCAGTAAGCCCTGGCTGGCAGCTCAGTGTTTAGAGCATCAGCCTGCAGACTGAAGGGTCATGGGTTCAATTCCCAGTCAAGGGAATGTATCTGGTTGCAGGTTTGATCCCCAGCCCAGTTGGAGAGCATATGGGAGGCAACCCAACTGATGTGTCTCTTTCATATCAATGTTTCTCTTTCTCTCTCTTCCTCCTTCCCTCTGAAAATCAATGGAAAAAATACTCTTGGGTAAGGATTACAAAAAAAACAAGACATAAACAATTAATGCATAAACAATAAATCAATTGCACTCTCTCTCTCAAATCTATTTTTAAAAAGAATATATATAAAAAATACTAAAAAAAAAAAAATACTAGAATTTTGAAAACAGTTATATCAGGGATTTCTTGCTCCCACCACTGTTGATGATATCACACTGCTTCACATCTTTTCACGATAAAATTTGCAAGAATCTCTAATTTATGTGGTTATCAAAATAATTAAAATAAAGCCAGGTATCTTTCAAACTATGATTCATGTAAGATAGCCAGTTCAACTTTGGTTGTGCTCAAAGTTCCAACACTAATACAACTGCCATACTTCTGCAGCGCAAATCCTACTTCCCTTCAAGATAGCTAACCACGCCTGCTCTCCAACTATTTTCACTTGACTTCCATGGCATTGCAATGCTGCTTTTCCTCTGTCCTCCATCCAGTCCTCCGTATTCTTTGCATCCTCTCAAATATCCTTTGCCAATCTTTGCTAATACTTTTCAACCTCCTTTCTGAACTTCTCTTTTGGATATAGTACACTTTAGCGTATACACATAGTGGGTACACATAATTGAGCATATAAATGAGCCCTTGCACTGTGCTACTCCTACAAATGTTCTCTATGTCTGAAAATGTTTTTTAGAAACACACATAACGTTCAGAATAATGGACGATATGAGAATCTTCTCATTCCAAAATGACTGTATCTGATGATTGCAGGGGCTTCGTAAATCACCATTTGCTTGTCCTAGCAAGACCGTTACTCGCCTCAGGGGCTGGTTGTCGGGGCCCACATCAGCGAAGCCGGTGTTCTGCAATTTGCGGCGCCTATAGCGCTCATAGTGCTTCGCGTGGGTGACTTCTTTCAGGTGTTCCGTGTTCGTACAGAGAAGCATATCCCGGAGCTTCACAAAGTCACAGTGGCTTTCATTTTCCACTAGACAGAGAAGTAATAAAGCCACAGCACTTTGTCAATCTCTGGCACTCAGTAAGTCTTATCGAATAAATGGGTGCATGAAAGACATCTAAAATAACAGCCAAACGATCATTCTGATGAATAGCTAAAGTTGTTTTCACTGTGTAACTATGTTTATATGGTATATACCAATTACAGACAGTTTATTAATAAACCAGAAAACTTGCTTTGCATTTATCAGCCAAAACATAAATATGAAATAATAAAATAATATTATGTTATATTAATACGTGGCATAAGTTTTCACTAATAATTATGTTAATAGTTTACAAGCTACCCTCAAGGTATTTTACAGAGTGCTAACAAAGAATTAGTATAAATCCAGTAAAGTCAATAATTTCATTAGATTAAATCCACTCTCATAAAGATCTTTTTTAAAATATATATTTTATTGATTTTTTTACAGAGAGGAAGGGAGAGGGATGGAGAGTTAAAAACAACGATGAGACAGAAACATCGATCAGCTGCCTCCTGCACACCTCCCACTGGGGGTGTGCCCACAACCAAGGTACATGCCCTTGACTGGAATCGAACCTGGGACCCTTCAGTCTGCAGGCCGATGCTCTGTCCACTGAGCCACACCGGGTAGGGCTCATAAAGATCTTTATAATTGTGGCATGCTTAAGTAATCATATTCTATTTATACAAGGTATTTATGAGACCAAATTCGTCAGTATTTAAAATAAATCAATAAATTCATATGGCTCTCTCTTGTGTTTGTCACATTCAGAAGACTGAGTATAACATATTGTGTTTGATATTGTAACCAAATTTGATATTCACTAAAATATGTTCTTTTTAACTATGTTTCATAAATTTAAAAATGTCTGCCTAACTAGTGTGACTTGGTGGTTGAGCGTCAACTTTTGAACCAGGAGGTCATGGTCTGATTCTCTGTCAGGGCATATGCCCGGGTTGTGGGCTCCATCCCCAGTAAGAGATGTATAGGAGGCAGCCTATCAGTGATTCTCTCTCAACATTGATGTTTCTATCTCTCTCTCTCCCTCCTTCCTTTCTGAAATTAATAAAAATATATTTTTAAAAAGACATCTTGTTAAAAAAATTTTCTAATACATCAATTTAAAAGCATTTGAAAACTAGTACAAGTAGAGATAATCCAACCCCAATAATTAGTATTACAAGCATATAAACTAGACAACAAATGACTGGATATGACAATATTCCAACTCATCATGATGCTAGATAACAAATAGGAATGTCTAAGTATAATCCAAAGATAGCAAGTTATATTTCTTTATTTTTTAAACTAGGGGCCCGGTGCACAAAAATTTGTGCACTCAGGGTGGAGGGAGTCCCTCAGCCCGGCCTGTGCCCTCTCACAGTCTGGGACCCCTCGCTGGATGTCCTATGATGGCCCCAGTCTGCCAGACGCCTTTTGTGTGTGTGTGTATGTATGTGTGTCTACCTGCCGGGGGCCTGCCCCCAGGCACACCATGGAGGCTTGGAGCAGGCACCCCCTCTATGTTGATCTCTCAGACTCTTGCCCTCCCCTGCATGTTGTTCTCTTTTTTGAGCGTGGCCAGGGCTGGGTGCGGCCTGCCTCCCAAGCTTGCCTACTGCCCATCTTCCTCCAGCCACCAGAAAGCAGGGAAA
>PVJC01023182.1:0-17876 GCA_004026665.1 Murina feae
CTCCTGCCGCAATGGAAAGGGCTGTTTACTCAGGTCCGGGAGTGGCGGCCGCCATGTTGGCTGGGCTAATTTGCATACAGCCGCTCTGATTGGCTGGTGGGCGTGGCTTACCCTGTCTCGGAGAAACGGTTAATTTTAATATTTCGCTTTTATTAGTTTAGACTAGCTGCAGTGGGGAGTAGTCTAGATAATCTAAAAGTCATAGCACTTTTCTAATCAGTATGTTACAAAAGTTCATCAGATGCAAACAGACAGACTGGCAGACTCAAATGCCAACTCAAGTTTGTCCTTTCTAGTCATCTAATTGTAAATCAAAAAATGCCCTTAACGGGACAAGATATTAGGTGAGAGAAACTGGGGTCTGCTTCATCTTTAGTGAGCAAGTAACCCTTTGGAACAATGCTAGTAATATGTCTGTTGGATTAGGAATAAGAGAGTGTTGGGAGTTCCAGTATCACCCATTACTCTAATGTCTACACTGCACTGGACAAGATGTGAAGGGTAAAAGGTGGCTAGGGAAAATAGAGGCAGAGCCTGGCCAGTGTGTCTCAGTGGTTGAGCATCATCTCAGGAACCCAGAGGTCCCCAGATTGATTCCTGGTCAGGCCACATACCCTGCAGGACACATGGCTTGCAGGAGGAAGTCAGGCAATGATGTTTCTCATTGATGTTCCTCTCTCTCTCTCTCTGAAAATCAATAAAAACATATTTTAGAAAAGAAAGATAGAGGCAGATGTGGACAGGTTCTGGGGGAAAGGTCTCAGGTTATGCAGCTTTGGTCCTTCTCTGTGAGGCATGGTTCTCCATTAACCTATTTTAAAATTTTATGCTCTCTCAGTGGCCAAGGAGATGACAGCATTTCCAGATCTCATCTTCAGAATGACTATAATTAGCAAGGGATTGTGTCTTAAGAGTATATCTCTCTCTTCCCTAGACAATGAATTATAGCTAGAAAGTGAGGATGAGCAGCAACTTGCACAGAAGAGTAGACATTAAGGCAGAACTGGCACCCCAAAAAGTTTCTTCCCCCACTTCCCTTCTTTCTCTCCTTCCATCCTCTGGAGTCTCCTTCCATTCTGGAATTTCTCCCCCTTTACCGGCTTTAATTATCTTGTGTTTCCTTTCATAGTTTTCATTTCTTTTGCCTGCCCTTCAGCTTTGTTATGGCAGACATATTGCTAAAAAGGCCTGTAATTCCTTCATTTTCTAATTTAACATGTCAACCTCTTCCAAATTTAACACAGTAAGTGGTTTCCCCTTCACTTCTCTTTATCTACCCTGATCTTGAAAATTTAGTACTTTAAAACTTTGTGAGGTTAAAGCTTATTTAGAAGCAGCTAGGTGATTAGGGATTAAAAAATAAAGGACCACTCACAAAGAAAGTAATACATGTGGTAATAATACAGAGTAGACTGTATATAAATATGTTGAAAACATGTTAAACTATTTTCTGTTCTTTGCTTCATCTCTTAGATTAGTGGAACAAGAATGCCAACACACAGCCGCAGGAATCCAGTTTCCACGGAAACCAAAAGCCTGCCTGCTCAGCAAGTTGAAAATGAAGGAGTGGCTCCAAATAAAAGAAAAATAACATAAGGACTCTACCGTGGAAAGTGAAGAAGAAACAGTTATAACAGTTCAATTCAGAAAAGTTTGAGGGGAAACATGTCTAAAAGATAGTAGACAAGATGAACATTTTTCCTTTAGTGTCCTTGAGAGTTCTTAGAGTGCCTTGAAAAAATATGTTGGCTGTGTGGGAATGTTTTTACTAAAATGGAATGCTATACTCTTAACTCTTGATGTTTGAGGAGAACCTAGCTATGTTTTAACATTATCATGGCAGGGAAATATATAGAAAAGAAAATTATTTTTGTAATAGACCTTTTTCAAAAATTATAAATAGAAAAATAATTTGCTTTTTTTCAAGAGCAGTACTTATTGTGTGTTATATTAATTGAGCTATATCACCAGCCTGCTGAGAGTAGCTCAAAAGGTTAAGTCTTGCCACGGTCAGAGATAATTTTGAGCAACATGAAACCTTGTTTCTGACCAGTTGTAGCAGTTTTTATATACGATTTTTAAATGAAGAATGTTGCAGATTAATAACACCTTTAAAAACATAGCAAAATTCAATTGCAGAAGCCAAATTTTAAAATAAAAAGCTTCTTGCCTCTGAAAAGTTAACTATTTTTTTGGGATTATCAGTTTGTTAAACAACAACTTTTATTGTGTTACAGGTTTGATGACCAATACCTCTATCTTTGGCACAAATCCCAGCTGAGTGTTGAAATATATTGAAAACAAAGAGATGAGCATGTTTTCCAGAAACATCTCATTATTTCAAGTGATAAGGCTAATGTATGGTAAAGCATAAGTTATTTTTCCCTTATCTATTTTAGTTAATTTAAATTTTATATAACCATATCAATGAATTTGGGAAAAGATATGATCAGCTGATATTAATATAGCTAATTTGGTCTTAAGAAGGGGTGGACTTATTTAATTTTTATATTCTTGTGCTTTAATGCCCACTAAAGTTTTCAGAGTTACATGCATCATTTGTGAAGCAGGTTTTATAATTCACGGTAATATGAGCTTTGTTTTTGTAATTTTTGTGTGTTTTATATTAATATTAGAAATTTACCATAATATAAGAAATCTAGAAATTTCTAGATTCCTAGAAATCTTTTTCAGCTATGTTAAGAATTGAGCATTTTCATCTTCGATTTCCAAGTTTTGTTTTGTTTAGACTTTTGGTCAGTTATAAAATATTTTTATTTAATGAGTAATTATTAGTAAAATTGTTTTATGGATTTTAACATATGATTTCCTCATCCTCCCACTTCCTTTTTAAAACATTGAGCCTCTTTTTTAATGGATTTGGGGTTTTTTTGTTTTGTTTGTTTTTTGTTTTTAGCTTTGTCATAGACACCCATGTCCCAGAAATACTTTAGTTGTGAATCATTTGGCAATTAACGTAGGGAAGGTCAGGGATTGGGATTCCCTTGGAATTTGCTCTTTTAAAAGAATCAGACAATGATTTCTTCAGACTTCTAAATACCAGAAAGTCTTGGCTTTCATTTTCTTTTTTTAATATTACTTTTTACTTAGTAAAATGATTGATCTTGCAAGTGATTATTTTGAAATTATCTTAGCCATACATTTAAGTAACTGTGATAATGTATGTAAAGCTAGGCTTAGATTCCACTTGTGTTTAATTAAGCCTTTTATAAAACATATATTTGATCATGTCTTATGTTCTTGAGAATGTGTAAGTAACAAAATGACGTTGACAGCATAAGCAAAGATTTTTTTTTCTAAGAACAAAACACTCAGTGTTAGCAAGGATGTGATGAACCTAGCCCACTTATACATCCATGGTGAAGGTATAATTTATACATACTTTTGGAAAATATTTAATTCAGTAAAATTTGCTCTAAAGTAATTCTCTCAATTGCATGTATGTATACATATATCACAGTATTTATTGGTTTATTTGATTTACTGTCTTTCTTCTTTAATAATAGACTCCATGCTCCGCCAGGATAGGGGCATATTTGTTTTGTTCACCATTATGTAACCACACGTAACCTAAGTATCTGTCCTGTAGTTGTTTAGGAAATATAGGTTGGCTGTATGAGTAAATGAATGTGTAGATGTCAGGGATAGATTCTTTTCCCCAGAAGCTCACATTCCAATGAAGGACATGATACTGATCTATGTAAGTAAGTGCTCTGGTAAAGTTATATGAGAAAATTGTCTAATCTAGACCTGATAATTAAGGCAGATTTTCTGAGGTAAAGGTTGAGCTGATTCTTTTAAAAATGAGTAGGAGTTAGGTCCTGGCTGGGTAGCTCAGTTGGTTAGAGGATCGTCCCAATATGCTAAAGTTGTGGTTTTGATCCCCAGTCAGGATACATACAAGAATCAACCAATGAATGCATGAATAAGTGGAACAACAAATCAGTGTTTCACCTCTCTCTCTCTAAAAAGCAATTTAAAAAAAAGGTAGGTGTTATAAGGGAAGTATGAAAGAAAGTAGCATATGCAAAGGTGAAAGATGGACAGATTATAGGCTGTGGACATGGGAGGTGAGAGAAAAAGATATAGGATAGGGACAAACCTGTCATCCTATGACATTTAAAATTTGTCCTGTGCAATGTGAGAGCAAGTATGAATTTTAATAAAAGTAAATAACATTCCCTGGCCAGTATGGCTCACTTGGTTGGTCATTGTCCTCTGCATTGAAAGGCTGCTGGCTTAATCCCCAGTTCAGGGTACATACCCTACCCAGGTAGGGGGCTTGCAGCAGGCGGTTAATCGAAGTTGCACTCTCATATTGATGTTACTCCCTTCTCCCTTCCTCTCTCTCTCTCAAAATTCATAAAACTTAAAAACAAACAAATAACATGATGAGATATGAGCTTGGGAAACCTTTTGTTGCCATTAGTCTAAGGAATGGGATGGAGCTGAGAAAGACTGTAGGAAGAAAGAAAAATTGGAAATCTGTGCTATAATTAAAAAATGGTAAAGGCCCCAAGTTAAAGCTGTACATATAGAGATGGACTTAAGTGATAATAGAAAAATGATAATTCAGTGATATGGTTGGTAGGGAGAGTCAAGTTTGGCCTCATGTTTATCATTTGGTGTACTGGATAAGTGATGGTTTTATGCATTTAGAAAGTAAGAGAATAGGAAGAGAAATTCAATAAAAATGTTTATTTTATTTCACCGTTTCTATTCCTTGGGTTTTGGGTTTGAATATTATATTTACTATGTATTCCTACATAATAAATTGCCCCAAAATGTGGCTAGTTAAAATAACAAACATGTATTATCTCAGAGTTTGTGTGTGTCAAGAGCCTGGATGCCACTCAGCTGGGTGCCTGTGGCTCACAGCCTCTAACAAAGTCACAGTCAAATCATTGGCTGAGGCCACAGTCACTTGAAGGGTTGTCTGGGGCTGGAGTATCTGCTTCCAAGAAGGCTCACTGTTGGTGGGGGTGGGATGTCAGTCTCTCACTGGTGTTGCCAGGAAGCCTCTCCTCACTACATGCACCTCTCCATAGGTCTGCTTGAATGGCTTGGCGTGGCAGCTGGCTACCCAAGAGTGAGCAAGGAGGAAGCCACAATATCTTCTATCTGAGTCTTGGAAGTAAAGCACTGTCTTCTGCCACATTCTCCGTATTAGAAATAACTTAGTTTCACCTCTTGAGGGGAGAAATATAAAAATGTCAATTTGTGAGCATATATTCAAGCCATCACAAATGCCATGAACATTTTAGGGATATAGAAGAACTAGGTTTAGGGTGGAAAGAAGAGAAAGAACAACACAAAACATCTTATTGTCAACATGTTAAATCTGAGATAGAGATAGTCGATGTCAAAGATAGTTGATGATAATTTAAATTTTTGAACTCAAGGCTGATGGCACCAATGCAGATTTGGGACTCCATGTGTTTTTGATATTTGAAATCAGAAAAAAAGAATAAAATGACATAGAAATTAATGGAATAAAGAAAAGGCCATGAATGGAGCCCCAGGGAAAATCACAGAACTTCAGTAAAAGAAGTTTCCTTAAAATGGCAAGTATGGAAGTCAGATTGATAAACCGTAGGAAATAAGTACAAAGTGAGGTGGAAAAAATGAAAGTCTTCATTGCCAATTGGTCAGCAAAACTTGGAAATAATTTCACTATTTGGGTTTTCTTTTGCAATTGCAAAGGGAATTGACCTGTTTGTTCATTTCCAGTCCCACTTAGATTCCGGGTTTGGACACCTCAAATATTTTAGAGATAAAAGGAGTTTAGGGTAGCCCTAACTGGTTTGGCTCAGTGGATAGAGCATTGGCCTGTGGACTTAAAGTTCCCAGGATTGATTCTGGTCAAGGGCATGTACCTTGGTTGTGGGCATATCCCCAGTAGTGGGTGCGCAGGAGGCAGCGGATCGATTTTCTAACTATCCCTCTCCCTTTCTGTAAAAAATCAATAAAACACATATATTTTTTTAAAAAAAGATTAGGGTAGAGGGGGAAAAGAACACCTTTCCTTTCTAATCCTATCTAATAAAGAGGGAATGTGCTAATTGACCCTCATGCTGTCACGAAGATGGCAGCATCCATAGCCAATAAGAAGGAAATATGCTAATTGACTGCCCTGCCCTCAAAAATGGCAGCACCCACAGCCAATTTGGAGGGAATATGCTAATTGACTCACGCCCTCAAAGATGGTAGTGCCCACAGCCACAATATGGCAGTGCCCAGTCCTCTCAGCCCCGCAGGGCAGCAGGCACACCTGGGGGCAGGCCCGGTCTTGCCACACACCTGCCTCCAGAGTCCCCCTGTCCCCTCAATCCTCCAGCTGCCCAGGGCAAGCCTCAGATGTTGGCTTTCAGCCACCCAGGGCTGCCCAAGGCTCAGGTAACCAGGGTCGGAGGAGGCTCGCACTGCCAACAATGGCAGCAACAGAGGTGTGATGGGGGCATCGCCTTCCCCTGATCTCCGGGTCCCCTCCCACCTCTGAGGGCTCCTGGACTGTGAGAGGGGGCAGGCTGGGCTGAGGGACCCCCCTTCCAGTGCATGAATTTTCATGCACCCAGGCCTCTAGTATTTTATAATCAACATTTTAAATCTGAAGTTTCTGATGGACATTAAGATAAAGATATTAAGAGGCTTGATGTGTGTTATAGATTTATGGGACTTTTTAATCAAGCTTTAACATATTTTATATCAAGATTTGTTGAGTTTCTCATTGAGATGTTGAAATAAAGGGGATACATTTAATTAAACCTTCCAATCTTGCTATGTTCCTTTGGCTGATGTCCAAACTTCTTATCAAGGTATGTAAGGGCAGGTTCACAGGCATCTGTCTGGGGTTTGGGTCTGATCTGCTGAGCAAAGTTTACTGAAAGAGTTGAGACCCAGGTGCATATTTCTAGGATGGGTTTCTAGATTGCCCCATCAAATAGGAAGGTTCTCTCAAGAGTTCACCTTGGCATGTATGTTTTCTTTCAATATATAAGCTACTGTTAATAATTAAGCCAGGGGCTATGAAAGCATTGTTTTTTTTATAGCTGACCATGCATGGTATAATCTAGTTAATTCTCTAAGGAATGGAGGGGAAGGGGGAAGTGTAAATTAAATGCTGCTTTAAAAGTTGAGAAACAACAGATCCTGTGGTTAGTGGGTTGAATTCTTCCCTTTTCTTGAAAGGGAACAAAATATTTTCTATACTTCCTATCTGGGTTTTATTTACCAAAAACGATACATAGCACAGGAGAGTATGTGCATATTAATCCTGAGGCTCACTGCAGTAAGGCAGTGCCACACCGATGCTGTGGATTTTGGGTCTCTTCCAAGCATCACATTAATGCATGTCTGCTCTAGCCAAACTTTGCCATCACACAAATTAGCCTCTCTTGTCCCTGCATGCATGCCTTTGCACATAAAGCTACATCTGGTTGGATTTATTATCACCTATCAAAACCGTGCCTGTCCCCTCTGGAATTAATAATGCATTTTAGAGCATCAATATGATCTAATACATTATATCAATCTCTTGGGATTTATAGATAAATAAGATTGATTTCTAACTTCAGGGTATTTCCTAATCTAGTTGGGGATACACACACACACACACACAACATACAGACACACTTAGCTATAATACGAGGCAGAATAGTCAAATGGCACAGTAGTGCATAGGAATAAGAAAACAGGATGCTTGCACATAAGAGAAACTCATGGTAAAAATGGCCTTTGAGCTATGTTTGAAAACAAGTAAAATATTAATATGGCAAAAGGAAGCAGAGCATGAGGGAGAATCATGAAATCTGCAGGTTTAGGAAATAGCAAATGTGTTCATGTTATAAGCATGGGAATAAAGGGTAATAAATAGGAGATGGAGAGGTAAATTAGAGCTTGATAGTGGAAGGTATTAACTGTATTCCAGATTTCGAAAGTAATTAGGAGACATTGAAGGCTTTTTGAGCAAGATGACACCAATTTTAGGAAATTTACAAATTTAAGGATTATTTAGAAGGAGGAAGACTTATGAAAAGGAGGTGTTAACTATACAAATAGGCAGACAGTAAAGATGTAAATTGGAAAGTCACTTAAAAGCCATCAGAATTAGCCCTGTCACCAAAATCAGTGTCTACCTCAAATTGAGTCACAGCTTAGTAACAAACAATAGGTGTTGGGAATACGAAGGTGAATTGAAGGTCATGGCACATGAAACTAATTATGTGGAATTATGAAGTGAGAGGTTTCCAAGACAGTTGAGGGGTTTTAGCCTTAGTGCTGCCACTGACTTAAAATATAGGAAGAGTATGAATGAGGTGAAAAGACAACAGTTATGTTTTTACCCAAATATCAGCAGTCCAATAAACGTGATATACTGTAGAACCTATAGGCTGAAAACGTGAGTCTGGAACTTAGGGGAGAGAAATAGATAGGAAGGTTGGGAGCTCATGCACCAGTATGGCTAGCATGTCTGGGACCAAGCTGGCCTTTTTTTTTTTTCTTTTTTCTTTTTTTTTCCTGTTCTTCCTCTGTCCTCTATTTGGGCCAAGGAGCTGGGAGTTTGGTTACATACCCAATTAATTGAGCAAATAAATTTATTGAGACTAATGGGAAAGTTATGTCCAGGAAGAGGTATGCCCCTATGTGATGTATTCCTGCCAAATATGCGTAAGCCATGAGGAAATAAAATTGAGGCATTAGTCTCTCAAATAATGAGTAAGCAATTTTCAAAATATCAGGGTCGCCCTGATAGGTGTGGCTCAGTTGGGGATCCTGTGCACCAAAAGGTTACCTATTCAATTCCAAATTGGGTAGCTGATCTGTGTTTCACTCACATCAATGTTTCTCTCCCTCTCTAAAAATAAAAATATCTTTATATATCAGGGTCATGAGAGACTGAATGTGTCACATAAAGATTAACCAAATGGACCCATGTTCCTGGTTTGTATCCTAATCCAATAAAGGACATTATTGAAACAATTGGCAAAATTTGAATGGAGTGGATTATGTGCTAGTAAGGTATGGATATGAATTTCCTCATTTTTGTATGCTTATATCAGAGCTGCCCTGTACTTAGAAATAAACATTGAGGTATAAATTAGTAATGGTACCTGCAACTTACTCTGAAATTGGAAGATTCAGGCAGAGATATGTTGACAGGGAGTCTTGAAAGGATGACACAGGAACTATGTGTACTATCCCCGTAATTTTTATATGTTTTATATGATTGTTTCAGAATAAAAACTGAGTAATAAGGGTATAATTCATAGTATCAGGTACTCCTGGGAGGTCACAGAGGATGGACAAAGATTGGGGGGCCGGGGTGCAGGGGGGAGGCTGTTGGGTTCAAAAATCAATCAGGCATAAAGACAAACATGTTGAAATGAGAAAATCAGGGATTCCTGTTTTGGGGGTCTAGGACATGAAACTTATAACTCAAATCACTAAAAGCCTTTCTCCTCTAAATGCCTACAGTAGTTATAATACCACAAATTCTGAATCTCAGATGTTATCCTATATTCTTCTTTGAAGATTTTGTATACATCCCCAAACAGATGGTAATCTTCTCATGGGCAATGGTTGTGTCTTTATACAGACTCTATGTTTACCCCAAAACCAGTCCCAGGGCCAGGCAGCCTCCAGATGTTCTTTCAACATGTACTAACTAGAGCTGATACCGAATTAGTACTAACTCGAGCTGATACCGAGAGCTCCCCATAGACCAGCATGTAACTAGGTTGTCTCCACCTCAGTCTCACATCTCCCTGCCCACAAGGGCAGGTCTGTGGGCAGCTATGAGCCCTGCACAAGAACATAAATATTTAAAACTCGCGTTTACTAAAGGCAACACCAGTCACCCCTCTAAAAAGAATAAAGCTCTCTATGTTTTGGATACATTTTACAACACTAACTCATTTAATGCTATTCTTATTTAAAAGTAACAAAAAAATACAAATTCAGGTTAGGTTTAACCATTTGGAAGATACCATATTTCAACACCTCTTAAAAACATTTACCTGGCAGCCAGCACTTTGTCTGGACAAGTCTGTGAGTCTTCCTGGACCAGAAACAAACTCCTTATCGAAGGGAGAGACGGGTGTCCAATCACTGTCATACTGAAAAGCAGTGTGTTGTTTTACACATCTCTACAGCTGATGTTCTCCAGGGCCGAGTAAACCCAAGCCTTCCATAGCTTAGCAAACTGGGCCCTCAACAGACCTCTACCCAACTTAGGCTTCTCAAGTATGAGGTCTTCTGGACTTAGTTGTTACATGGGACTCCAAATAAATGAGGATATCGTGTCCAGGAACAGTTTTACTGATGGCATAATCCTCCCTGAGGCAGTATTTAAATTTGCATCTAAAGTTTTCAACTGAAAATGAGAAATGAGTAAAAAAAAAAAAAAAAAGTGATTACAATCTCTTCGTTTAATTGAATGAGAAAGTTAACATATCTATGCAACTAAGCAATAGTATGTATTTCATGGAGTTTGTGTTTTATTTTTATCTGTTTGGTTATGGGTCCCAATAATAGGCTAATGTGAAAAATAAAGGATTGAACACATTTTTCAAGTATAATGTCTGCCCACTGCCCCACCAAAAGTGATGCAAATTTTAGTTTCCCAAGTGCCACACTGGGCAGCTGGAAATAGCCTCTGTCCAGTTCCAACATGCAGTCTCATGGAATTGCATAATGACTTCTCTGAGTTCAGGGAGGGGGTGAAATCGCAGTGCAGTAGGCTTGAATGTCTCTGTATATGTGTGCATGTTGGGAGGCTAATGAAGTGGTAGGTCAGTCCCTAATTCAGTCTGGCTTTTTTTTAATGCTACACTCTGGTGCCTAAAAACTTTTACTCTTAAGGAAGAAGGACTGTGTAACTTAGTAAGAGCCTAAGGCCAAAATGTCATTTTGCATACAAGGAAGTGCTGCGTTTGCTGTCAGCCAGGCCTTCTGGCTCCCAAGAGCCCATGCTGGAGTTAATTCATAGCCAGCACTTGGGGAAGTCCTCAGCACGTTAAGACTGTCAGCTGCAACTTGAGAAGTATGAGAGGTCGGGGTCTTAGAAGGAGCCAGCCCGGAGTTGGGATTTGTTGGACAAGGCATTGAAGGTGGGGTTTGGAGGTAAGCACTTCCTTAGAGTCTCTACTCTAGTGGCCTTCAATAAATAATGAATGTAAAAGTTATTTTTAACCTGCAACTAACTCACTGTTTAAGTGTGAAGTATTGTCAAATTAAATCAATAAGCCACGTCATTTGAGCTAAAACTGGAAAGGAGTTTGCCAGACTGGAAGGGAAATTTCAAGCTGAGAGACAAAGTATGATCCATGTTGCAGAGGTACAGACATGCATAGCATGTTGGAATAGCAGGTCTTCCAGGGTGGCTCAGACCTGGCCAGGTGCCCATGGTGAAGTGACCAAAAGGAACTGCTAGACACGTTCTGGGGAGAACTCCATATGAAGCCCTGGGTGCCTCATTACAGACTGTGAGTGTTGTCGTGAGATAGGGAATAATCAAAAGGCTTTTAATGGGGGTGGCAATAGAGGCAGGCAGCATGGTTAAATGCCCATAACTGGAAGCATGGCTATAATATGTAGGATAGATTTGGGGCACAAGGGAAACTAGGGAAGTCTGAAGGCAGGAAGATCAGGGGATGCTATTTTTTAATCTAAACAAAAGCTTCTAGTGATCAGTCTTACTTGGCAATCGGTCATCTTTGTTTCTTCATTATCAAATATAGCTGCCATATTGGTGAGAATGTGGCCAAGACAATGAGATCTTAAATCTACTGAAGTTGGACGTCAGATACAGGGTGATAAGTACTGCAGACTCTCAGTTGGGTCAGATGCCTTTCCATCCTCTACCGCCCAAAGCTAGAGGGTAAGATTATCTTTGCAAAACATAATTCTCCGGGGGATTAAACTCCATTTATATTATTTGGAAGTGGACTCTAAATCTTGGGGTGGGGGAAGGTTGGTATCCTCCTAGGAAAGTCACTTTTTAAAAAAGCCAAATTGAGCCCTAGCCGACTTGGCTCAGTAGATAGAATGTTGGCTTGTGGACTTAAAGGTCCAGGATTTGATTCGAAACAAGGGCACATACCCGGGTTGCAGACTTGATCCCCAATGTGGGGCTTGCAGGAAACAGCCAATCAATAATTCTCACTCATCATTGATGTTTCTATCGCTCTCTCCTTCTCCCTTCCTCTCTGAAATAAACAAAAATATATTTAAAAAATAACAAAATAAAATAAAAAGCCAAACTGAATTAGGGACTGACCCTACCACTTTATTAGCTCCTAACATGCACACATATACAGAGACATTCAAGCCTAATGCACTGTGATTTTACAATTCCTTCGCCCTCTTTAGCCCTGGCCAGTAGCTCTATTGGTTAGAGCATCATCCTGATACTCCAAGATTGTGGGTTTGATCCCTGGTCAAAACACATACAAAAATAAACCAATGGATGCATAAATAAATGCAACAATAAATCGATGTTTCTCTCTATCTCTATCTCCTTCCTTCCCTCTTTTCCTCTCTCCCTCCCTCCACTTCTCTTCCTCTCTTTAAAATCAATTTTTAAAAAAGGTTACTCTAAATGTTACTTTACCTAGTTGGTCTCTCTCCTAACCTTTTAAAACTTGGACTCGAGTATAAAATAAGTTTGATGCCCAAACTGAAACCCAAGTTCCCTTCCATTAAGGAGCTTGAGGGTCAAAGTAAGTCATGCCATGAGCTCCTCTCAAGAATGCTTGGATATTGGTGTGATATATATGTTAATGTTTCAAGTGAGCACTATGGCCTTGAAAGAGAAAATTTGCTTGGTTGGGACTACATAGTAATATGAGACCAGCACTACCAGTCCTGCCAGCCCTGCGGGTCTCAGCCTTGCTCTTCAGTTTGGTGTCATAGGTCTGAACACTTCATGTATTTTTTAAAAATATATTTTATTGATTTTTTAAAGAGAGGAAAGGAGAGGGATAGATAGTTAGAAACATCAATGAGAGAGAAACATCGATCAGCTGCCTTCTGCACACCCACCACTGGGGATGTGCCCACAACCAAGATACATGCCCCTGACCGGAATCGAACCTGGGAGCTTTCAGTCAGAAGGCCGATGCTCTATCCACTGAGCCAAACCAGTTAGGGCTTCATGTATTCTTTTTAACAATACAAGGCAGATCATTTTATTAAGTGCATAATGTAGTAGCAGACACATTTGTGAAAAGACTCATAGAAGCAATGGTAGTTAGTAACTCAGAATGATTTCAGAGTATGAAGGAAGAATAACACTGCAGATCCAGAAAGGGACTGACAGTCAGGGTCTTTGGCTGACTCTGTGCCCACTAACTCTGAGTCCTTTCCTCTGCAGCTATTTGAGGCTGTGTCTAAGTGTGTTCCAGCTCTTTAGACTGCCCACAGGCTCTGGAAAAGGGAGGGGCTGACGGTGGTAACTGAATCCATTTTAATGGTGATCTATAGGAGACTGATGTCATTCATTGGAAACTTCCACCAGCTTGGCCATGGGAGTGTTGGCTTTTGAGGCTCTTTTTGGCTTGTAAGTACCTCGCCCAGTGGGATGTTATTACTGAAGATTCCATTTCATCCCACACTATTTTTGGATATTTTCACACACAAAAACAACAACAAATACTTTTAAATAGTATTGTTACAGAAGACCGGAGGAAAAAACCAAGTAACATTTAGAGAAAGGGAGTTATATTTTATTATAATTATGCGTAGGGCTGGAGGAAAATGTATCTTTCTAATTCTGGGCCCCCAACATGGAGGAAGTCTTTTCTATTTATACTTTTTCTAGTTCTTTGTCTCCCAAATTTAGAATGAGACTTCTGGACCTTCTGAGAAAGAAGACCTATGTGCTGGGAAGGGGCCATGAGACCATATCTCAAGGCCTGGCCTGGTGCCAGCACTGACAACTCTGTCTGGGGCATAGTTTATGGCCTCTCTGGAATAGAAGTAGTCTTATTTTTGTATTATTTAAGCAAGCAAGCATTTATAGAAGCCAAATAGCAGGGTTAAAATTTCAAACAGCAGTTTTTATATAAGACGGATGCTTCAGTATTACGTGATTTTGAATATTTGGTATCTCAGGAATCTGAATTTTTATTGGACTGATGGATAGCCACTTCAGGCCTCATATCAGAATGATCAGACTTCTGATACTGCTGAGTCCATGGAGCAATGTAATCATATAAGGGTTTGATCATGGCTTCATGTATTTTTAACCCCAGTGAGCAATATCCTTTCCTCGTACCATTCTTTGCCCTCTTAGTCATGAGCCTTGGCTCAAGAACGACCTTTAAGTGTTTCCCCAAACTCCTCTCAAGTGACCAGAATTTGCCTTAGGCTCTAGGGTAATACTTCCAAAAATATTTCACAATGGTGGCATTAACTAAATATATGCCTTCTCTAGGGGCTAATCCTTTCTGCCTGTTTCTATACTGGAATGTTCCTTTAAAAATTAACAGCCACACCTCTGCAGTGACACTCCCTTTGGATATTGAATACACTGGTATATATGACATTTCCTCTTTTATGTTTACACAATGACTTAAACAGCTATGAGTAACCGACTGTACTGGCCCAGATGGAATGTGTGACTTCCTTTCGCTGATTGGGGAATTGCTCCTGATAGATTTGTTGTTCATCAGTTGGGCTCCTCTAGCCCATTGATTTCATTTCTAATGTGTTTGTCAACTTATGATTACTTATTTACCTCCATTAGACTGTAAGGTTGGAGTTACCTTGCTTCTTCCTCGTTTGCTTCTGTATACAGTCCTGCCCTGGGGCCTAGCGAATAGTGAGTGCTCAATGTTTGTTAAATCAAATGAATTTGTCTTGAGAATTCCTTGATTTTTATGGTCAGACACTGGCAGCTTTCTCAGGAACACGGGTGATCAAAATCACCTAGGCTTCCATCTGTACTAGAATAAGCACTTTACCAACTTCATAGAAAAATATTTGTAAAGCACTTGCTAAATACAAAAGTTCACGTAATTGATAATTGAAGAGAAAAAATAGGAGGTGCTGGATATAGAGAGAGCTTTCAGAAAATATTTCCAAGTTAGGCGTATTCTGAGTTACATTTTTCCATTTTTTTACAATCTTCACAGTTTTTCTTAAATTTCTTCTTTTGCACTACAACATAACCTGCATACTAGAGTTGTGTGTTTTTTCCACCCCACCCTAGTTGCTATAGCTGATGACTCATAGTAACCAGAGACGGGAAAGACCAGTGAAATCATCTGGCTCATCGCCTATTAGGGAGTGGATCATGGGATTTGAAGAAGACTAACCTCTCATTTAAAAAGAGAAAATAAAAGAAAAAACATGCAGCCAGAGCTGATTAGAGCAGCTCACCCATCTGTTTGTCTTTTGCTTCTAGCATAACCCTGAGATCTACCCTATTGAAAGAAATCAGGAATTCTGCTCAAGGGCCCCAGGAAAACCAGATACCAAAGTGTTAAAGGAGTAGAGAGCTCAGTGTCTACTCCCTGAGTAATGAAGTTGGATCATGAACCTTTCAGTGGTTGTGTTACCAAATCTTATAGAATCTGAGACTGTTTTAGGAAGAGTACACATTTAAGAGCTAGCAAGGACTTTACAGATGACCTGGGCTAACCTGTCCCATTCCCAGATGCAGAAACTAAGAGAGAGATGTTAAGAGATTATAGGTGTGCCTAGGACAGGAGTACCTGTCGATCTGTCTCTCTGTTACAATCACACAGTACAGTAAAACTTAGACATAACGGACTAATTCCGGCGAATGTCTGTTATATAATAAAGTTGGTCTTCTGAATACGTATGTTAAAAAAATTGACAAATTAGTTTACCTGTTTTTACTTGTGCAGATATGTTTGTGTAATTAAAATTATGTATGAAAATTTTAATTTCATAGAAAATTTTTCTATATGCATTACTTTAATTTTAAATGTATCCTGAATAGATCTAATAAATGCATACATTCACCAGTCACTGAGAGCAAACAAATGCACAGGGCTGGGTGTTTCTCAGCACTGTGGGAACATCAGCTTGCAGGCATTCAAACTTGCAGAAAGTTGTGCCACGTGAAAACAAAAGCAGTTACTGTGTCCAATGCAGTGTGATCATGAGCTAATCATTCGCCAACGTTATTTAAGAGTGGTGACTCTTAGATATGTAAACTCTAGTTGCAGATATGTAATATTTATTTATGTCAGCAAAGTTACTGCAGTATTTTTTCCAAAATATAGTCTATTCACTAAAATTTGTTAAAAATAACAGTGAATTAATAACAAAAAATAACCTATTAATTTAATTATAAGCAAACCTTCATTGAAAGCATTTTAAAATTAACAGGGTGTTAGTTTTCACATATGACATATGGCCCGGAAATGTCTGTTAAATCTGAAGCCCATTAACTAGAATCCCCCAATGGGGGGTTTACTGTACCTCCTCCTCCTTGTTCTCTGTTACGTCGTTCTTTCAAGAAACAGCAAAGCTGATTTAGCATCTGTATTTCCTTCATGTCTGACCCCCAGGCATTACTTGTCCTTGAGCCACAGAGACAAGGACACTTTAGCCCCACTTGTGGAGCCTCCACCATTTTCCTTGCTTCCCTCGGACTTGCTTCTGTGTTGTTCCTGCTGCAGAACCATGTCTTCATCTCCTGTTCAGATTCTGCTCCTGTCTTTTGGACTTTTAAACAAATCGTAGTGTCCTTAGCTCCTCCCTTGGTACTTAGCTCAGTTCTACCCCAGCTTCCAATGCCCTCTCATAGCATCCCTGCCCCAACTCTAGCCTCTCAGGTTGTCAAAGCTGCACGCTGCCTGCTTTGTGCCTGTGCCCCCTTACAGTGAGGAGGGATATTTGTGCTACATGGATAGTGATAGCGTCTACATTCTTGTTTCCCCAGAGTAATCCCCATATCTAGTGACCTGAGTGTTATCACAGGTTCACATTATTAGAAGTCTAAGTTCCTTTGCAACATTAGAGATATTCAATAGTTGCCTGCGGTTTATTTGCATAATATTCTGGACAGCCTCATTTTACTTTAAAGTGATATTTCTTGATCACAGCTCTACTTTGAATAATGGAGGGATTAAACCATGCTAAGGGCCCATGATCCAAAGAGTCTACATTAAAGTAACAATATTATGTGGATATTTCTAGTTTTACAAGAGATATCCATCCCATTTTGGACAAAAAAATGGAACACAGAGATATAAGGTCAATCACATTTGATAAAAATTATTTCTTGATCTACTTGTAAAGAGTAATTCAAAGTACTTCCATTTAGAAATCCTATTGGCCTTTTTTAATGAATAGATAAAACATGTTTATGTTTGGTAACATCCATGTGCATGTATACAATTAATGTACCTAAATGTATTACATTTGCATATTAAGGACTGAGTATTACAACTAAAAGGGAACTTGAAGATTTTTCTCATTTTCACCCCACTGGTGTGGGTCAGTGGTTGAGCATCGACTTATACACCAGGAGCTCACAGCTCCATTCCTGATCTGGAGCCATGGTTGTGGGCTCGATCCCCACTAGGGGGTGTGCAGGAGGCAACCAGTCAATGATTCTCTCTCATCATTGATGTTTCCATTTCTCTTTTCCTCTCTCCTCCTCTCCAAAATCAATTAAATATATATCACCCTCATTTTCTAGGTAAGAAATCTCAGAGAGCCTAGGTCAAGCATGTCAAACTCATGGCCTACAGCCCGCATGCAGCCCACAATGAATATTTTTGCAGCCTAGTCAATATAACGGTATGTAAGAAATGTTTTAATAAAAATTTCGTAACTTAATTTTTACAATATCCTGTTATATACATAACTAGTAGCCC
>PVJC01023183.1:0-26512 GCA_004026665.1 Murina feae
CGCATGGTGAAGTCACCTCACTGCCCCACACTTGGCTTTGACCCAGGGCCCAGCAGATCAGCATGCCCTCAGCTCTGGGAGCAGGCAACGAAAGACCACACAACATTTGTACTTTAGCATAAACGACACGGTTTCTTATTTGTTTTTTTGTTCAAGTTCTCAGTTGATTGTTGAAGAGTGAGGTTGGTTTTCTGCATGCAGCACAACATTGAGGGTTTGGAAAGTTTTGGTCTAGGAAATCCACAACCAACATGAAAGTGTTTATAAAACCAAATGGTGAGCTTTGACCATTGAAGGGCCAGACTGAGGAGGGGAGGAGAGACCACCTGATGCCAGGAGAGCCAACCACTGAGGAATCAGGACGGGGCTGGGACACTCCCACTGAGGAATCAGGGCGGGGCTGGGACACTCTGGAGGCAAGAGCTGTCAGCCCTAGGGCAGGGCTCCCAGAACCCAGCAACTGCCTAGAGGGTGACACAGAGTGTGATGGGGTGGGCACAGCACTGTACAACAGGGGCTGCTGGCCAGGCCCTTGATCTCACTTTAGCTTGCACTGTGATGACGGCCCTTCCCACCCCTCTCTGCCTCTGTGCCCTCTGACCGCTGATATCGGTTGATGCTTGGTTTCTGCTCGCTGGCCTCATTTCTCACTTTCTAAAGTGTGACCTCTTATGCACAAGTTCAGGGCTACGGCCAATGCTTCAAAGGGAGATTGCTCAAACTGAGCCCGAGCTGACATTCAGCAGATAAACAGCACCTGGCATGCCAGTTTCCAAACATTTGGACCCTTGAGTTACATTCAACCTGGGGAGATGCTTGCCCCGTGAGAGGTCAGTGGAGGGGTCAGGTCACTCATTCCCCTCATGATCCATGTTATCTCAATTGGTATTTTTCTTTCTTTCCTCCTCTCCTTCCCCCTTCCTTGCCTATACTGTTGAATACAAAGTAAATTGAATGTGTTTTTGATGTGTCTCAACTGCATTTCAACCTTGCTCTTTACTCCTGTGTATGTCTTAGGTCTGGGCTTCCCCAGTGGTCACTAATCCTTGGCTTAGCTCAGACACCAGTGTTCCTGTCACTCACCCACCCACATCAGCACTGTGAACACCAACATGTGACACCCCGTTTTGAAAGCAGTGCTGGTAACAACATCCTCAGGCTTTGTTCTGTCCTGTCGAGGCCTAGCCAGGGACTCCTCACGCCCATTCACCAAAACAGCAGACGTCTCAGACCCTCTGATCAACCCTGTGTTTTGCCCTCCATCTCTAATATATTTTGGTTACAAGTAGGGTTGCCACATTTAGTAAATAAAGATGCAGGACATCTAGTTGAATGGCAATTTCAGCTAAATGAAAAATAATTTTTTAGTATAAGTTATGTCTCATGTAATGCTTGGAACGTGATATAATATAAAACTGTCTTTTGGTTTTTGACTTCCAAGTTTAAGTGGATGTCTACTTTCTCTGGTGGACCTAATTACAGGCCATTCTAACTTAGCTAACTGCAAAGTCTAGAGGTTGGACCGGCTTCAGCACAGCCTGACGCTGGGCCTAAATGATGTCCCCGAGAGCACGACTTGCTCTTCCTCCACCATCCAGGCCAGCCTTCCCTAAATTAGCTACATCCGCGGATAAAGGGTCTGTCTTTGTGGTGATGCAATAGCTGTGGTTTTCCAACTTCATATTCTTAAGGGTCAGAGCTGGTACAAATAGAAAAGTTGTTTTTCCAAAGGCTCCTACAAAACTTGGAAGACGCAAACCAATTAGATCAGCGTCGATCACATGCCCACTGCTAACTCAATCTTTGTGGCCGAGGAAATGAGATACACTGACTGGCTAGGACTGAGACCCGTTGCTAACTTCGAGCTGAGTTGCCACATCCATGCAGGCCACATGGGGGTGCTGTCAGGGACCCACGGGCTGTTGCTAAAGAAGACGCAATGGCTCCTGGGAAGGTAAACAATCCATATTCTCAACTCACATTACATTAAAATGTGCACTGGGCAGGGCTTTTTGGCTTCTACAAACGTTAGAGGCCTGGAGGGAGGGGACATGGGGGCAAAGCAAGGGCTGTGCAGAGGGCAGGCCTCCCCTTTCAAACAGCAATGCCATCCAATGGCTGCCATCACTGCGCCCTCCTGCCCCTCCTCCTGTTTCCTAGCAGTTTCCCAATTTGCCTTGAGGCAACATGTGAGACAGTCTCAGAGTGCTATGGCCTGAATGTTTGGGTCCCTCCAACTTCCTATGTTGAAGATCTGACCTCATGTGACTGTACTCGGAGATGGGCCTCTCGAGTAGTGAAAGTTATATGTAGTCATAAGGCGGGGTCCTAGTTTGATAGAACTATTGTCCTTTTAAGAAGAGATGTGGTTAGCCCGGCCAGTGTGGTTCATTTGGTTGAGCATCGTCTCATGCACCAAAAGGTCACTGGTTCGATTTCCAATCAGGGCACATGCCCGTTGTGGGTTTGATCCCCAGAAGGGGGCATGCAGGAGGCAGCCAATCACTGATATTTCTATCTCATCATTGATGTTTCTTTTTCTCTCCTCCTTCCTCTCTGAAATCAATAAACTATATTTTTTTAAAAAAAGAGAGAGACATGGTTAGAGCTGCCCCTCCTCCCACCCCTATTGCCTACAAGCCATGCCGAGCTCTGGCCAGAAACTAAATGTTCTGACACCTTGATCATGGACTTCCAGCCTCTATAACTATGAGAACATAAACGTCTGCTGCTTGAGCCATCAGCCTGCGGTATTTTGTCGTGGCAGCCCCTGCAGAATAATGCAAAGAATGTTGCTGAATCTCAGATGTGTAAGATTCATATGCTACTGATGGGAAAGGTTTTCAGGATGTCGAGCGACCTCGAAAGATGTGACCAATCACATGGCATTTCTGTGTATCTTTTTTGCAAAGGGAAAATGGCTTAGAATGTTGTTAATGCTTAACCCGAGTTTCACATTTTAAGGGATTACCTCAGATTCGTCAAGTATTTTAAAATTGTATAGTTTAAAGGATTGCTTTCTTGAAAAATCAAACATGAAAAACTAGGAGCTGATACAATATAGATTCCACGTGAAGAAGTAAATGAGAAAATAAATCACCAGTAAGTGTATTAATCAATGTTTTTCTTGAATAAAAAAAATTTAAAGAATAAAGCCCTAAAAAAAAAAAACAAGATAGAAGTTTATTTTTCTTTCATGAAAGTCTAGAGGGAGGGAATACAAAGCCATCAAAGATGTAACCTCATTGCTCTTCCAGTCCTTGGCATATTCTACCTCATGACTAACAAGACTGCTTGAGTTCCAGCTGTCAAATCTGAGTTATGGCCAACAGGAAGAGCATGCTCCTGCCTTTAAGAATATTTCCTTAAATTTCTACCTGCACCTTCACTTACACCCCACAACTTACTTACATGTCCACATCTTATAGCAAAGGAGCAGGGAAATGCAGGTTTTATTCCAGCTGGTGTTTTGCTCAGCTGAAAATTAGGGTAAGAAAGGAAAAGAGAAAAAGTGTTTCCAGCTAATAGAAATCTTGGAGCCATGGACCATTGGAAAACTTTCCATATTATAATGAGAGTGAAATATTGGAATACTTTTTCTTACAAGAGAGATTCAAAAATAAGACTTCGAACAAAGATACAAAACATGAACTAAATAAACACTAAACCCTGAAAAATTTATAATACTCCAAGTTTTGTTCTCATCTTTATTAAACGTATCGTTTATATAGTTACTAGAGGCCCGATGCACGAAATTCATGCAAGAGTAGGCCTTCCTTTCTCGGGCTGCTGGCACCAGCTTCCCTCTGGCACCCGGGATCCGGGCTTCCCTCACAGTCCAGCTTCATCTGGAAGGTTGTCCAGAAGGATGTCCGGAAGGATATCCAGTTGAATCAGCATACTATGCTTTTATTATTATAGATGTTTAATGTCTTCGTTACTTGAGTGGTTGTAACTAAATGTTACTTTATGTGAACATTGCCATGTTTGTTCATAATTCACACGTTTGTAGTTTTTAATGTTCACTTGATATTCTATCACATTAATTTAACATAGTTTTAAAACGTGGGGGCAGGGGAGATAAAATAAGAATAGTAAAATGTTCATTATTGAATTTGATAGCTCAAGATGTTCATTATTCTATTATGTCAACTTCTATGCATGTTTGAAAATGTCCATCGTGAAAAACTGTGTGTATATATATCATAGTTTCCTTAAAGAAGAGAGTAGACTAAATTTTCTTTTGATAGTCAAAATACTTAAAGGATAGAGGGAAGATAATAGAGAACGTTCTTGCACTTCTTCCATCTCCCCTCTAAGCTTAAGCAGATTTCACTCAGAAGGTTGGTCTCAATATTAAAAAGCTAATGACAAGATTCCTTTGTTTCAAGAACAGTGATGCTGTATTGTACTTCAAGAGGATTGGTTTTGCTCATCTGGTGTGACTCAGTGGTTGAGCATCGACCTGTGAACCAGGAGGTCATGATTCGATTCCCATTCAGGGCACATGCCCGGGTTGTTGGCTAGATCCCCAGGGTGGGGCATGCAGGAGGCAGCCGATCAATGATTCTCTCTCATCACTGATGTTTCTATCCTCTCTCCCTCTCCCTTCCTCTCTCTGAAATCAATAAAAACATATTTTTTAAAAAAAATTAAAAAGAGGATTGGTTTCAACATAGGACTACATATTTCATAAAGTTTTCCTTGTCAGAAAAAAGTGTGTGTAGAGAAGCACTGTGTATGATTCACCCTTTACCCCCAACATTTATCAAGGACTTGTTCCAAGCCCTTCAGAGTGTTATAGAGATGAGCAGGACACAGTTGCTGCCCTCAAGCAGCTCCTGTTCTGAGAAACAGACACCTCAGTAGACAGATAGAAAACCATGTGGCATGTGTCCTGACCATCATGACCATCCAGAGCACATTCGTGGGAAATGGTTCAGTTTGAAATGCTGCCTTCGTTGAAAGTATTGAATACGTAATGAATGGTATTATGTAGTGGAATAAATGCCAACTATGACCCCACTAACATAAACTACAAAGATGCCTTTAAAATGAAGAGAATTTGTAAATGTTAATATATTCCACACATTTTAAATGGTAATAAGACTTTACCACAAACTCCTCAGTGCAATCAGAAAAAAACAATGTGATATTTAATGAGAAAAGGCCTTTCATTAAGTCACTGAAAGATAATCTATTATGTAACCTAATGCTCAAATTCACAGAAAATAATTTTTTCAAACAGATGTGACATTTAAATTGTTAAATAAGTCTTTACGGATAGAGCAATGGGTGCAATGGCTGGGACAGGAAACATTTATGAAATAAAAAAGAAAGGAAGAAAGGGAAGGAGAGGGGGAGATGGCTAGTTAGAACACTTAGATTCTAGTCTTGGCTTTGTCACAAAGTAACCAGCACCTTAGATAAGTTGGTTAACCTTCCTGGGAATTTATTTCTTAGCTAGTAAAATCAGGGGGTCGAATTTATGGGTTCCAAACATTATTTAGCTGCAGCACTCTTTGTTCACCCTTTATTCAAATGAAGTATTAACTTTGAATATGCTAAGTGGAAGTACATATGCGTTGTGGTAGGGGTTGTGTGTATTATGTGGTGTATGTGGTGTGGGTATGTGGTGGGGGCATTTATGGTGCGTGGAGGTGATGATATATGGTGTGTATCGTGTGTACTGTGTGGTCTATGTGTGGGGTGTGTATTTGATGTATACATGTGTGGTGTGTGCCTATGTGGTGTGTGTTGTATGTCTGTGAGGTCTGTGTGTATGTGTGTGTTGTGGGTGTGGTGTGTATGGGTGTATGTATGTTGTTGTGTGTTAGGGGTATAATCTTGGCTCTTTTCTATGTTCCCTGTCCCTGGTGACCCCAGAGTCACCTCCTCCAAGGAGTTAAGTCTGAGAGCTACTGGTCTGGAGGATCCCTGAGGTCACTTCCAGCTCTTACACCAGATGCTTTTTTTGCAAACTCCGCGGCCGCAGAATGGTGGCTGAGGAGATGTCGAGGAAAACCTAGCCCATCTGTGGAGGGAGAAGGCAGAAAAGTGGAACATTTTGAACAGATCAAATACGATAGCATGCCTGAGAAGCCAGGGGCAGATGATAGAGCTACTCTTTATTCTGGTTCACTTTTAGATTAGGTTCTTAAATGAAGAAAATATAAATTATTTTAGACCCAGAGTCAGGCCTTCCAGAAAAATCCACAGGGCAACATTACCAGCGGAGAGAGCTGGCTTTTCCTAGCCTTCTCTGCGTAATGCTTGCAGCCAAAACACCACGAAGGAGAGCGGCAGGCTCGAGAAAGTCCTGCTATTAATACCTACTGATAACAGATGTGGTTATGATGGAAGCTGAGCGAACAAAAACACATTTGCCCAACTCCAAACCTCAAGCACATTTTCCATCATCTGCAGCAGACTGAACCGCTTGCTCAGAGCAGATGCTTGTCTTTGCTCATTTGTGGTCACTGCTTCGAGCCTGTGTTGGGAGAAGAGAAACTGAGGTCCCCCCTGACAAGTGTCTGAGGGAGACAGCAGGTCTGCTCATGGGACGGCTTTTGGGCTGGTGCTACAGAGGCCTCTGTGTTTATAGAAAGTGTCCCCCAGTAACACTAAGTACACATTTCTCAGAGGAAGGCTCCAGAAGGCAGAGCACGACTGAGCTGAACCTTCACAGTCTTATGACTCAAGCCTTGGCCAAAACCACTTCCATACACTCAGCCAGGAGCTCCAGCCTGCGTTAGTGCAAAACCACAAGCCATCTGGAAATGGCCCTGGGGAACTCATGCACTGAGACAGTGAACTCTAAAACTCTGCCCTCCCAAAGCCCAGCCACCACAACTGATCATGTTGTCAGCCCTAAAAGTTTTCTAGAGAAGAGACTGGAAAATGGTTACCTGAGCTCTGCATACCAAGTCATCAGAGGGGCTTTGGTTTGAGTTTCTGGCTTTGAATCTTGCACTTAATAAAGTATTCCAGCCACTTCTTTGTACAAATTACTTCCATAGAGTGTGGGGAGAAACCATTGTCAACAGCATGCATTTATACACAAGTCCAAGTTCATTTTTCTCAACAAAGCCTTCTGTGCTGAGAGACTAGCACAGGCTCTCGGAGGAGTACTTGTAGCTTTCCTTTGAGCGTCTGGCAGGAAGGAATCGGATTTTCCGCTGGATCAGTATTAGCTAAAATGTTTGTCCTTATATATTCCCTGGAGTTCTCTATGCTTCGTTGGGTCGGTTCTTGTCCTTTCTGGCAGTAGCCTGGTTAGGGAGCTTGAGTTACACCACAGTTGTGAAGTCACGCAGGAAAGCTCTTGTTTCAACTGGAATTAAAGACCTGGACTGGATACTTAAGCTTTCCCTTCTCTTTGTCCAAACTCCGAATGATGGAGCTCCCCAGCTAGTCCGTACACATCTGTATTATGACTACTCAAGATGAGCTTCAGTCACCCAGAGCAGCATCTTTAAATAGCGTGCAGTCTGGCTACAGAGCAATGTCTACCGTGTGATTCATGTGTGGTTATAACATACATGCTAAGACAGGAAGGCAATGCCCAAATCGGGAACAGTGTCTTTCCTTCATCTTCTGTATTTCCCAAAACTTCTACAATAAGCAGATTTTACTCTTATAGTAGTGGAAAACGTGTGTGTGTGTGTGTGTGTTGAATATTATGTGATTGTAATGCCATTACCAGCACAGTTTGGAGTTTGCTCTCTAGAGAGCTCAGCTCCCAAACCTAGACTGTTCACTGAATTTCCTAGAAAGTGTTTCTGGTCTCTCTCTTCCTATTATTCAAAAAATTTTACCAACCTCCGACTTTCCTTCAGTAATGGAGATAACTTAGGAAACATTGGCAAATGTTCCTAATCAGGGTGAAACCAGCAGAAAAGATGCGAGCTTAAACAATAACTTAATCTTAATCCATTTTATTTTTACAAGTGCTTATGCTTAATGGATTCTAGAACATGCTCATTATCAAAGGGCTGACCATTGCTGACACTTTGATATATTTCTCTTCTTCCACTGAGCTGATGCTAAACGATGCCCAGGCCTATGACTCTGGAATGCGGGGCCTGAGAGGTTTCTGTTCCAGTTGTCTAGACAGAACCTTGAATGTCATTCTTCCTCGGTACACTGGGGGGACAGGAATGGGCTGCATGATTCTGTCTTCCTGCCTAACTCTCTTTAACTCAAAGGAAAAACATTACTTGTATAAGGCTGTCCAAAGAAATCTGATATTGTGCCCAGATTCTGATTTACAAAGATCAGTAAGATGGATTTGAAAAGAAGAATGAATAGCCTTACCTGGTTTTGCTCAGTGGATAAAGCATCGGCCTGCGGACTGAAGGGTCCTGGGTTTGATTCTGGTCAAGGGCACATGCCTGGGTTGCAGGCTCCATTCCCAACAAGGGGCATGCAGGAGGCAGCCAATCAATAATTCTCTTTCATCATTGATGTTTCTATTTCTCTCCCTCTCCCTTCCTCCTTGAAATCAATAAAAATATATTTTAAAATAATAAAATTTTAAAAAGAAAAATGAATAATAAAGATACAATGTGCAGAGCACTTCGATAGATATAAGTGGAGACTGCAGCCAGGAGCACGGCAAAGGAGGCCTGGGGACACCTCTCCATGCACCCCTGCGTTCCTCTAGTTGTTGAGTTCTTGGGAGCACTGACTCCTGGAACCAGCCAGTGCAGATTCGAACCCAATTCTGTCATTTACTTGCTAAGTGGCAGTGAAAAACATGGCTAAAGTTTTCTGAGTCACAGGGGACTGAACCCCCTGCCCCCCGCCCCCGCCACCGTCCCACCACCTTCTCATAAGGTCAGTGAAGCCTGGTGGTGGCCCACAAGGAACACTCCTGAAGTTGGTGGCATGACTGTGTCCTATCAGCTTCCTTCTAGGGATCCCGAACTGGCGCCATCGCTGGTTCCCAGAGACAAGAACTTGGACATGAAGAGAGAGGTTTTGATGACTCAACACAACTGCCTAAGCAGGTTAACCGAAGGCTGAACACATCGCAGAGCTGTAACCTGCTTCCCCACTGTGCTTAGCCCGTTTGGGTGAGAGGCAGAGGGGAATACAGTTTTGAAAATGACTGGCCAGCTGTGGGTTCAGGAATGGACACTCAGCCCTGGCCTGGCTTTGCAGACTTGTTGAGTGGGTACAGCAAATATTGGCATGGGCTTCATAATGCCAACTTAACCCTCCTGTTGACCGGCATCATTGCACTGGGAATCCACACACAAACTATCACCTCATTTGCTTAGATGGAAGAGCGTGGGGAGGAGAACTGATTTTTTGTGTGATTCTTCTGTATACTGGACACTCTGTAAGACTCCTTCACCCCGTCTTTCATAGAATCAACACAATCATACTGTGAGGCTTGTAGGTACAATACTCTCACCCCAACCTTACAGAGGAGGAAGGACACTGAGGTTGCTGATAGAATGAAACTGGCCTAGCCACAGTGAGCGATGTTTGAAGTGGTGTTGAGCCCTTACGTAACTAGCACCAAAGACTGTTTTCCCAACACTTACAACACAATGGTAGTTTGATGCAGAGTAGTGCCAAGAACCAGGAAGTCCTCTACAAGCAGCTAAAGTACACAGCATCCACTTCATGTACTGAAAAGAGGCACTTTCCCAGGGGTTTGTTCGGGGATTCCCCCCCCTGGCCCCCTGCATGAAGCAGGAAAGATACTGGGTTTCCTCCAAGATGTACCTAAATCTCATCGATTCCCAGTAATGCTTTCCAACAAGGACAATTCGTTCAGACCTGCCTGTTCACCATTCAGAACCTATTTTGTCTTGGTCTCCCCCAAACCGGGTGCCACCATGTCATCAAGGGTTGGGATCTGACGCAGAGAGAAGATAGTTTTGAGTGCTTCTCTAAAGACACGAGAGAAAAGGCTTACCTTGATCCCCAAGTGTAAAAGTGAAGAAATTGTTTGGGGAACTCAAGAGTTATGACGACAAGGCCTCGCTCAAATTCACATTTGAATGTAGAATCCCTCTGTGAGTGTCGTCTACTTAATAATTCACTGGGAAGAAGAAGTTCACTGAGAAATCGCAAATGTGACCTAAAAGTAAAAATATATTCTTCTCTTTGCCATTCCTAAAATAACTTACGGCCATTCATGTTGAGTATGAGATCAGCGACACAAGGAGGATGTTTACAAATTTAAGTCGGATGCGTCCTTTGTCTTTCTTTACTCTCACAGAGCTCTGTGCTGCCCTCCTTGACCCCTTACTTAGAGGCCAACAATGAGACATGACCGTTAAGAGCCCTGCTGGGTCCTGCATGGGAAGTACTTTGTAAATTGTTCTGAAGCAATGGAGTCACTCCCACTATTATCCATTAGGCATTTCAGAGAAGATGGGTTTTGGTAGAAACTCCAGTCTCGTCTTAATGAAGAGTAAAGCGTACCACAGTGCAGCTTAAACAGCCCACAGTGAGCTAGGACCGACAGGCCCGGCGGCACAGCCCAGGATACCAAGGCTTGGAGAGTTAAAAAGATTTCCAAATACAGTGATTAAGAGTCCATGTTTTAAAAATGTCCTCATATGATTTTAAATAGGAAAAAAATTTTTCAAAGCCAAAGCCATTCATAAGTTAAGTTTTAATAATTTAGGCAGCTAGCAAATGAACTTTATTAAACTCAAAACTGGCATTAATGGACATTTTCCATTAAAGTATTTTTTTTCTTCCCTACACAACACTCAAAATGCTTAGACATTAACCATTTATGAGGACTGCGTCGTTTGTTATTATTTCCTACTGTGAAATTTCAGGCTGCGGGATTATTTTTACACTTACATTTCAGAATGTTATAGTTAGCTATAGAGATTCAGCTTTGCCACATTTGGGTGGGCCTTGTTTCAGCCCCTCCCCAGGTCAATTGCTATAATGACATTTGATGAGAGAGTAAGTTTTCCCAAGAATTAATTTTGGAAACAGGCAGGGGACACCCAGATGTTTTGCTGCCTTTTGAGTTCCCAAATCCTTTTCTGTTTCCATGCCACCTGTCTCCAGGTGTGATTAAATACACCTGGAATAAGTGCCAGAGTTTTTTTCAGCATTTTATAAATCAGACATACCAATACCAATCCTCTAAACATAGATAAAATGACAGGCACTGAAACAAACAAACACAGGGAACCAGAGATGATGTGAATGGGGTATATTTTTCTGAAACCCTTCTTTGTAAGCAGAATTGGGAGTTGGTCAAGAGAAGCCCCCATTTTTTTTCTATAATAAGATATCTTTTATCCATAAAGATGTCTCTTAATGCATCCATCCACATATTCCAATCCTATATCTTTTGTGATTAAAAGATATGTGTTTGCAATATGGTTGCCTGAAAGATGGGTGAAGTGGGGAAGAGGAATGTTTAGGGCAGTCTGAAGCCTCGGAACAGGAAAACAAAAGGCACACGTCTTCTTGACCTTGGCCATTGGACATAACAATACAGGATGGTCAGAACAACCACTAGTCCTTGGCCAACAGACTCTGTGGCATATAATTGGGTTTATAGATAATGTGAGAGAAAGGCCAGGCTCCCTGAGCAAGCATCTACTTTTTGAGTCCTAAAAATATACCTTTTGTAGTCATGAGGGCAGAGGTGAAGGGTAGACGTCACATATTAGAAGAATTCTGTGTAAACAGTGATGAGCACATCATTTTGGAGCAAACAGCATGGGTTCAAGTTCTAACTACCACTTAGGGCTGTCTAGCCTTGGGCAATCTTCTTTAACATCTTTGTGCCTTAGTTTTCCTAACTGTCAAATGGGGATCATAACACTATCTGCCTAACAGAGTTCTTGAGAAGATTAAATGAAATGATATGGGAAAAGTGCTAAGTCTTCGGGTAGCATTATGTGTGAGTTATTATTTGTTGAATACCCAGACCCCTTGTTAAGTGCTTTCATATACTGTTTTATTTTATCTTTATGACAAACCTAAAAGGTAGGTAATATTATTTCCATGTTAAAATTAAAGACATTGAAAGCTCAGAAAGATTAAGTAAATTGCTCAGGTGTACACAGGTAAGTGGCCTGACTACCACGCATTGAATCCGGGAGTGTCTGCTCCAGCCTTATGTCAAACACCATTGGTGTTCCCAGCTAACTTCAGCTGCTGCTTGATGAACACATTATCATATAGAATATTACATTTCCAATCAATTCTATTGACTAGAAAAATTATTCCTCTCTCCATCATCATTGGTCTAACTCATTAAAATTAGTAGCTAGCATTAGATAAAGGTGTTTGACACCTGAGGTTGAGTCACTCCGGACCTTGAGAAAAAGGGCGATGTGTCATGAGTTTTGGTGCAGTTGGAAAGAAAGAGAACTGCGCACCCCCCTTCCTCCCTCACCAGACAGGAAGGGCCAGCTAATATGCAGCTGCCTCTTAACAAAGTGACAAAGCTGGGGGCGTCCCTCTGCCAGCCCCATGACCAGGCAGTCATTGTCAATGTGGGCTCTCCTTGGGGGCCCCCAAAGCACTCAGGAATGTGGGAACGGGGCTTCCTCACCAGCAGCACTTGAGCAGGAAGCAGGCCTTCCTGACAGGCTACCTAGCTCAGCTTCCTGGTTACAGAAGAAAGAGAAGAAAGAAAAGCAACAAAAAAGACTCATTTAAAAAAAAGTAGATAAAACAACAATGCCAGCGTTAAAATGACACAATGATTTGAAGTTTGAGTTTTTGAGAGGTATTTATCCCTTCCATCTGCTTAATGTTGACAAAGTCCTTTGGAAGCTTCTCTAAGGTCCTTCTGCTTGGATGGGGGCCCTGGGAGTGGGAGAAGAGGGCGGCTCTGGCTGGAGCACAGAGAGGTCATTTCTAGAAGACCCGGCAGCTAGGACTCTATACTGCCATCAGAGGAAGGCTTGCAAGGGCTTGGTGTCTGTAGGGCATTTGGGCTGGGTATGGCCAGAGAAACAACGTAACTCATTATTAATATCAAGAGATGAGCTTGTGGCCTTGACTTCACAGGCCTCGTCACCTAACCAAGGATACTAGCTAAAGCAATACTTTAACACATCCAAACTAGTATCTTAGATGAAAATAATGAATAGGCAGAAGGAGCCACTTACTATGTTGGAGAAATGCTCCTAGACCATGTCTTTATACATGGCCTTCTTTGAAAACAATAGTGTGTAGAAGCATGGAGCTGATTGGCTAATTATTCATGTTATAAAGAGTTTTCCTTACAAAAATGATCTTCTTGTCTTCTCTAAAAAGCAAGTTAAAAAAACAACAACAACTGCATATGTCTAGCCACACAACTGCCAATACCCCTTGCTTTACCCCAGTGATTCCCAAATGAGAATCTTATATGGCTGCTTCAGTATCATCTGGTCATTTATTTAAAAAAATTTGAGAGCCTTTCCCCCATCTTATTGAATCAGAATCTCTGGAGATGACAATCTGTGTTCTTAACTGCTCCAGGTGATTCTGAGTGCGAGTAGAATTGGAAATAAATTCTCACACAATATTGACTTCTAAAATGTTGCATTATCTGATTAAAAATGAATTTAAAAGGAAAAAAGGTAAATAGATGAAGTTACTTTATTTTTTTTTTAAATTACCTAATCATGAAATATTTTTAAACATATGGAAGAGTACAAAACATATTAAGAGACTATGGTGTATCCACCAACTCTATTCCTTATCCATTTTATTGATTTGCTTCCCCACCAGTGGTGTATTAGTAAATCAACTCTCTGTTCTTGATTTATTTCCACAACAGTACTTAAATAGCTTGAGATTATTTTGTGAAATTGCTTGCTTTATGTGACCACATTTCCCACTAGATTGATGTTCCAAGAAGACAGGAAAATATCCATCTTATTAATTTATCATTGCATTCTCAGCATCTAGCACAGTGCCTAGCACTTAGTAAGTGCTCAATAAATACCTATTGATTGAATGAATTGACATGTGTCCATCTGAAATGCTATATTCCTTTGGGGGTAGGAAATAAGATAATTTTACAAAATAATGATAATGATGGATTCTTGGTTGGCAAAATTCAAGATTCCAGAGTCAAAGTAGTTAAAATTATTCCTTGGTTATTTTTAGTGTTTTTATCATAAAAGGAAATTAACTTTTGTCAAAAGCTTTTTCTGCATCAATTGGGATGATCATGTAATTTTTTTCCCTTCATTCTGTTGATGTGATGTATCATATTGATCAATTTTTGTATGTTGAACTATCTTTGCATTCCAACAAACTTGGAATAGAGTGAAACTATCTTAACATAATAAAAGCTATATATCATATGCATTGCTGAAAAACTGAAAGCTCTTCTCTAGATAAAAACAAAACAAAGATGTCCCTTTCTACCACTATTATCAATATGGTATGAGTAGTTTTAGCAAGAACAATTAGGCCAGAAAAATGTAATAAAAGGCATCCTAATTGGAAATATGGAAGTAAGATGATCTCTGTTCACAGGTAATATCATCTTATATGTAGAAAACTTTAAAGTTTCCACAAAAAAAAGTGTTAGAAATAATAAATTAATTTAGCAAAGTAGCAAGATCAAAGTCAACATGCAAAAATCAGCTGTATTTCTCTACATGAACCATGAACAATCTGAAAGTAAAATTATAAAAACTATTTGGTGCAGTTGGAAAGCATCAAAAAGAATAAAATTCTCAGAAATTAACTTCATGAAACAGGTGAAAGACTTGTATAATGGAAACTATAAGACTTTGCTAAAAGAAATTACAGAAGACATAATAAACAGAAACATATCCCATGTTCATGAATTGGGAGACTTAATAAAGTTAAATTTTCAATATTTCAGCAAGTAATCTACAGACTGAATACAATCCCTACCAAAATTCCAATGACAATTTTTTATAAAAATAGAAGAATCTGCCCTGAAATTTATACAGAATCTCAAGGGACACTAAATAGCTAAAACATTCTTGAAAAAGAACAAAACTAGAAGACTTACTCTTTCTGATTTTAAAACTTACTACAAAATACAGTAATAAAAAAAGTGATTTGGCATAAATAACATATATACACCAATGTAACAGAATAGAAAACCCAGATATAATCCCTCACATATATGATCAAATGATCTTTTGTAAGGGCACCAACACCATTAAATGGGGGCAAGACAGTCTTTTCAACAAATGGTGCTGGGAAAACTGGATATCCACATGGGAAAAAAATTAATTTGGATCCTTACATTACACCATATGGAAAAATGAACTCAAAATGGATCAAGAACCTAAATGTAAGATCTAAAATAATAAAACTCTTGGAAAATAACACAGGACAAGAACTTTACCCCTCAAGACTTGGCAATGATTTATTGGATATGACACCAATGGCACAGGTAACAACAACAAAATTGGACTTATGAAAAATAAAAATTTTGTGCATAAAGAGACAACTCAACAGGGTAAAAGGTAAACCACAGAACGGGAGAAATATTTGCAAGGCATATACTTGATACAGGATTAATACCCAGAATATATAGAGAACTCATAGAACTCAACAACAAAACAACAATGGGCAAAGGGAATGAAAAGATTCAGAAATGGGCGAAGGAACTGAAGACATTTCTCCAAAGAAGATATACAAATGGCCAATAACATAAGGAGATGCTCAGCATCACTAATGATTAGGAAAATGCAAATCAAAACTACAATGAGATGCCACCTGATACCCACTAGGATGCCTACTATAAAAAAACAACAACAACAGAAAACAGCTCTAGCTGGTTTGGCTCAGTGAATAGAGTGTCAGCCCTGGGACTGAAGGGTCCCAGGTTCGAATCAGGTCAAGGACACGGACGTCAATTATAGGTTCAATTCCTGGCCCTGGTCAGGGTGCATGCTGGAGGCAACCAATCTATGTGTCTCTCTCACATTGATGTTTCTCTCTCTGTGTGTCTCCCTCTCCCTTCCACTCTCCCTAAAAATCAATGGAAAAATACTCTCAGATGAGGATTAACAACAACAAAGAAAACATAAAAGTTGCCAAGGACATAGAGAAATTAGAACCCTTGTGTACTATTGGTGGGAACGTAAAATGGTGCAGTCGCTGTGGAAAACCAGTATGGCAGTTCCACAAGGAATTAAAAATAGAATGAGCATATCTGGGACTTCACCAAGCCTGCAAAACAACTTTAGGACTGTTTTGGTACCTGCTTGGTAATAAGTTTCTGTGTGTGGTAGAATTCAGCTGGAAACTCCCATGCATTGTAAGGAGAGGGTGTGGTAATGGCTGTCACCTACCTTAACTATTGAAGACTGCGATAGCTACCAATGAAAACCAGTAATTTTGAATATCCAAATTGGCATAGGTCTGTTTGCCATACCTGCCAACTCTGGTAGACTGGAGATGAGTCTGATTTCATTTGATTTTTAAAATTAAAAGAATGTGACATTTCCTTCTACAGTGCCAAGGAGCAAATGCATAACCATTACATGCTTATTCCGTCAGTGCTGCCAATGCCAACATGTGGAGGGTCTCTCTTTTTTTAAAAAAAAAATATATTTTACTGATTTTTTACAGAGAAGAAGGGAGAGGATAGAGAGTTAGAAACATCGATGAGAGAGAAACATCAATCAGCTGCTTTCTGCACACGCTTTACTGGGGATGTGACCGCAATCAAGATACAGGCCCTTGACCAGAATCGAACCTGGGACCTTTCAGTCCACAGGCTGATGCTCTATCCAATGAGCCAAACCGGTCAGGGCGTGGAGGGTCTGTTTTACAATCACTGTTAATGAAAGCCAGTCTTTTTAATAGTCACATGGTGTGTTAAAGACACCCCTTGTTGGCATTATGTCTCTATAATCTCAGCAAAAATGGATAAAGGTCCTGCCTCGAAAATGTGGGAGAGAAGTCTCTCAGATCTTCTGTGTTGCATGTGGCCCTCCATGCTTTGTCTTGAGATATTCACTTATCCCTTCATTTCTATTCAACCCGGAGATATGAAGCACCTACAAGCTAGTACTCTATTAGTCCATGCAAGGATTAGAAATATGAGTCAGATGTAAACCCTGGAACCACTGACTTTATAGTCTGCTGAGAAATAAATAAACATGTGCCGACATCAGTCTATAATATACAAACCAGACTTGTAAAATAGAGGGATAAATGTCACACTGGGGGAGCTCTGATTGCGGGATGATCAGCCTTCTGAGAGGAGGACGAGGTGACTTTGGAATGAGAAGGCTTTTGGTAGAGAATGTAGAGTTTGTTCCACGTGTGAAGAAAGTCCCAGACGTAGGAAAGTCCCAACATATCCAGGGGAAAGCGGGTAGAATATCACAGCAGGAGGCAAGGCTTGGGAACAAATGTTAACCACATCCAGTGGCATTTGTATCTGAACCTCAGGAATCCTGCCATATGGGCTGGTGAGGAAACTCAGCCCCCATCAGTCCCACCAGCTGGGCTGCAACACCAAGAGGATGGGTGTCTTTTCTCTTTTTACCTTAATTATTATCATCATCACAGAGCATAAACTACTTTATCATGCAAGTTGGTAAAAGAAAACGGTGAGTTAGGCATACGAAAGTCCTTTGATACCCTTAGTCATTGTCTTTCAATTATCATCCTCTCAGATGTGAGATTATTTTAGCATTTAAAAAATTGAGATAGATGTCATAACATTCAATTCACCATTTTAAATATATGCTCTAGGGGTTTTTGGTAGACTCACCATGCTGTGCAGCTACCACTACTTTCTAATTTCAGAACATTTCTATCACCCCAAAAAGAAACCCCGTATCTATTAGCAATTACTCCTCATATTCCTCTTCCCCCAACCCCTATCAGCCACTAATCCACTTTCTGTCGCTAAGGGTTTTCCTTTTGTGGACATTTCACCTAAGTGGAATCATATTGCTAAGTGGTCTTTGTGTTGGCTTCTTTCACTTAGCATAATGTCTTTAAGGTTTGTCCACATCGTAGCATGGCGGTGCTTCATTCCCTCTTGTGGCTGCATACATGGATTTTTTTTTAAAGTGGATTCCAGACTGAGAGCTCAGTAAGAGTCTTTCCCTTGAAGATGTTTATTGGAGGTAGAACTTAATCTGAGCTGGGGAGTATGCAGCCTTTTTCTAGGAGGCAATTTCATTGTATACAATTCACCATGTGGACCCAATTTTCTCCCTCTCTGTATGCACTCTTTCTTCCATTCAGTTTGAGAGGCCCCCATTACAGGGGGCATGCTTTCATACTCAGCCAGGATATTATAAACAGCGTGCCCAGTCTTTAGCAGGAATGCAATTCAGAGGTGCAATCAGGCAAGTGGCTGTCCTGTAGTTAATTCCTTTGCTTTAACATAATAAGCTACCACAGAGGAGAAATTCTGCTAGACATTCTGCTCATTGTAACTGAATGTAGCCCAGAATTACTAAGCCCACTCTTCTCCAGCACTGTTCACTTAGCTGCTGCACACACAGCAGGGAATCCGAGGTAAACCAGAGCCATGTAAGCTACAGCTAAATATAATTTGCTGCTCTGTTTTAGAGCGTGGCCCGTGGGGGTGGAGTGAGGCGGGGCGATGAGCTGCCATTGCTCTTTTTCAGCAGGAAGTTGCTGTGTTTCCTTGTATTGTAAGTTACCTCCCAATCGTGAAGATTCCATAACTAGGAAAGTAATCGTCCTCTTGGATCCATTCTAAATGCACGCATTCCCTATCACAGGACAAAGGGGGAAGGCAGCTTTATCGTTCAAAGCTCCCATCTCTTTTAACAGGTTATAGTGGACATTCAAAAATTTTGTATATCGTGGTTTTCTTTTTTTATAATTGTTACTGTCTAAAAATCTCTTTGCTACCTGATTTTCAAAGTGCGGCCTTAGAATATAGATTAAATGCACAGCAACCAGGAAGTTTTTTCTCACCCAAGTTTCTGGGTAACTTGGCGTGTTTTCTTAGAGAGTTTAGATAGGATTTAATTGTGAGTGTTTGAGTGTCTGAGGAAGGGACAGAGGAGAGGAACTGACGGGTAGTCACAACCTGATGGTGCAGCATTACTTTTCTCTAAAACATGAAGTTCTACTCATGGTCCTTATAGGAACACGGACTAAGGGAAGCACGTCCTGTAGGATCATTTGGCTTCAAGAATGTGCTGTGAGATCAAGGCATGAGCGCTACAAGCCATCCAGTCATACGGCACGTGTGGCTGACACACGAGCGTGCCTTCCCGTTCTCTCTTGCCTGTCTCCAACACTCACTCACTTTCTCAGCCTCCTTTGCATCTAGAAAATGCCACGTGACACAGCTACACACAGAAGCTTTTGTGACACAAGAGAAAATGTTGCTATTGTGAGCGGATTCTCTCTTCCTCCTTCCTGGAGAGTGGTGTGATGCTAGATGCTGCAGCAGCCTCAGGGGCAGTCATCTTGCTCTGATAAGGACAGGCCAAGAGAAGTCAGGGCTATTAGCCCTGACAACATCCCACTGAGCTGATGATTCAACATCAACTGCTCACTTCCAGCCTTCATATTGCGGAAGAAATATAAAACCCTATTTGTTTAAAAACACTTTTAGTAAGACTTTTGCTGCTTGTATACCCTAATACAATTTTGGGATAAAACTTTATTATACTAGTATACCCTTCCTCTGCTCTATTAATATTTACTCTAATATCCAACATTTCCCTCTTTTCTTTCTCCTATGTGTTTCAGTTCTGTGTAAAGTCTGTTTTTAGTGTTTCCACAGGTTCTTTTCATGGAAACTTAATAGAAGTTTCAGTTTTAAATTGGGAGGGGGCGGCGAGGAAAGATCTACAAAATCAATTTTGAAAGACATATATTCATGAGTAGGTTCAATTTCACAATCGAATGGGTGTCACTCCATTTAGATAAAAGTGTTTCTTGAGACAGTCGCAAACCACACATGGCAGAACGCGTTGTTGTGGGAGGGCAAGAAAGGGAAATTGTGACGATGTGTAAATGCAGAGCTGACGAAAGCCTGTTTGTGCAGGAAAAAACTTTTAGAAACCCATAACCTTTTAGCATCTTCAAATGCCAAAAGCAGAGTGTGAAATAACCAGAGTAGAAAAAAATGGGGCCTCAGTCTTGGTTTTTGTTAGAGTAATAATACACCTTTAAATTGTAAAGAATTATCTATTTTTAGAAACAAATTAATCTCTAGTTTCAATCATTTTGAAATTATTTCCTTGAATATGTGCCTGCGGTTTGTTTAAGAGAGTCTGGGTAGCTGGCAGGCGGTGTTGTCTGTTGAGGATATTGTCCATTGTATCATGCAGCTTCCTGTTTACTTGGACCCTTGGGGGAAATGTTCTGTTTGATCACAGAACTGAGAATATTTATAGCTGAGCAATAGCTTCATTTTTATCTCATGAATATTGTAGCTGATTTCATGGTCAATAGGATGCTGATTTTTGTTTTATTGGGTTGTGTGTGTTGTTGTTTTTTTTAATTATCTAAAAAGTGGCACAAGTTTAGCAGCATGAGTACCTATTAGAAAAAAATGAGTTAATTAGGTCAGATTTTCATGTAATGGCTAAGAACGGCGCCTCCATTTGATGTTTCCTAGCATTGACTCAGGATATGCGGTGCTAACTAATAGTATAGGAATTTTAAAAACTTTACTTTCTGCTATCACCATTTTTAGGAATGTTTGTTTCATGATAATAAATAAAGGTTAATGGGTATTTTAATTAAGATAATGAACAATTATAAAAATATATGATTTCTTTAATATCACAATTGAACTTCATTTTTCACCATGGTCAAGTCCAACCCAGATTCCTTCCCAACGTGGCTCTGCCATCTCTAATACACAGCTTCCAGGGCTGCCCTACCACCTTGTATCAACCTTGCAGAAGAGGAAAGATGCTGGAGCCTGGGGAGGTTTCACGGGCCAGGCTACTCATATTTCATTGGCCAAAAGTCAGCCATAGGGCCACACCCAATTGCAAGGGAAGCTGGAAAATGAAATCTAGCTGTGTGCCCAGGAAGAAGGAGAAAAAAAGGGTGATTGAAGAGCTAGGCAGTCTCTGCCACAATGAAACATAATGAAGTAAAAGATTCAGAGTTATAACCTAAAGAGGGATGGAAAATGCAGGTCATTCTAATCACTGGCAAGAAGATAGGCTACACCCAGGGGGAACTGCAGAATTCTATCTATCCAAATCAGACGTTAAAACGTGAGAGTCGACCGGCAGCGTGGCTCAGTGCTTGAGCTTTGACCTACGAACCAGGAGGTCACAGTTCGATCAGGGCACATGCCCAGGTTGGTAGCTCCATCCCAGTAGGGGGCATGCAGGAGGCAGCCAATCAATGATTCTCTCTCATCACTGATGTTTCTATCTGTCACTCTCCCTTCCTCTCTGAAACCAATAAAAAAATATATATATTTTTTAAAGTGAAAGAGGCTATGATAAAAATGGGATTTGAATTTGAAAGACACTGTGGGGACACCATGGCACACTCCTCTCTGCTGACAGCAGTGGCAGAACCACTCCAATATAAAAAGCTGCTCAGTGTGTGGGCCTGTTGCTCAGATAGAATCATCCGGTTGCATGTACCTTACTGATGGTCTGTATTGCAGTTCCAAATAACCCCAGCCTGCCCGACATGAGTTCCTGCTCCCCTGGGCTGTTCAAAGTGACTTTGCTTCTACAGAAAAGGTGTAGAAAAAGTATGCAGATAGTGAAGCCACTCAAACTCGTAGTATTATTCTTTTGTGTTAACTTTTGGGAGTTTTATAAGGGAGAATGTTTTAATCAGACATGACACCATCCAAGAGGGATGCCAGGAAAAGTAGACGGAGAAAGCTTTGCTAGGAAACAGTGTGGTCATTGGAAACGAAATCCTACTTGGCAGTCCCCATGGGGAATCTACCAGCTATAAACCCTGTGCGGGGGGTGCTGTCCTGGGCATCAGTCCCAACTTTGTTTCAAAGCAACAAGAGAATCTCTTCCTGGGCATGTTTCCTGGTGATACTTTGAAAGCCTGCAATCAGAAAATGAACAGATTGTAATCTACTTTTAATTCCAATTTGGAAAGTGGTAGGGTATGCTCAGACAGAAACCAAACAAGAACAGACCTTGATTGGCTATAGACACAATATTTATCTTGGAGTGTTGACCACATAGCATTATTCTTGTTGGCCTCATATCCGGTTTTTACTTAAGTATATAAAAAATTAAACATATTCATGTAGATATCGAAAACCCAGCTTGGGTTAGGATCATGCCTTTTAAACAGTAGTGAGCACCTCAAGCCGTTGGGTCCTGCACCACTTTTTCATTATATGGAGACTAAAGAAAGGCTGGCTTATTTTTTATCTTTGGTTCTCAGACACGTAGTAGTTCTTAAGAGAGCTGGGAATGGACCCTGAAGAATGATGCGTGGGCAACTCAGTGGAAGAAAGCGGAGGGCATCAGAATGAGTGGAAGCCCTGAATGTGGAAAAAAAAAAACACAAAGTTTGGGAAAAGAAATGTGACCAATGTCAAAAAAGAGGTACCTTGACTTCATTCATTCATTTCTTTAACAAGTATTTTAAACAATTCAGTGAGTATGATGCTGAGGTAGGAACTATTACAAGTAGGGGTGGAGAAAGGACAGGGAGGAAATAGAAAATAAGTGTAAAACACTCCCTGAGCCCAGCCAGCGTGGCTCAGTAGTTGAGCATTGACCGATCTATGAACCAGGAGGCCATGGTTTGGTTTCCGGTCAGGGCACACACTTGGATTGCAGCCTGATCCTCAGCCAATGCAGGAGGCATGCAGGAGGCAGCCAATCAATGATTCTCTGTTATCACTGATGTTTTTATCTCCTTCTCTCCCTCTCCCTTCCTCTCTGAAATCAATAAAAATATATTTTAAAACACACACACACACACACACACACAAAGTCTCTGATATCAAGAGGTTACAATTTAATAAGAGAAGATGACTAAATATGCAAGACAATATAGGGTTTTTGTTTCAAGAAGAACTGAAAGATATGAAAGAAACGGAACAGTAAAGCAAACCAATCATCCATTAATTGTATTGATTTCTTCCTATGCCAAGAAGCGTTGGCCATTCAACACCACAACTAACTACTAAGCCTGTGTCCTCAACAAGTGCAGTCGGGATTACACAGAGGAATTAATATAGTTTCTGTTTTCACAAAATTTGCCCTCTAGGATGGACATAAAACAAGCACAGAATAAGTAAAGGACACCTGGAGTATAACTGTCGGTGAGAGAGACTCAGTGGTGTGGATGTAGCGGGGAGAGAAGGGTCCCGTCCTGTGCCTGGGAAAGGAGATAGTACAGATGGGTCTTGAATGTGGAGAACTTTGAGAGACAGAGAAGAAGGTCGACCGTTCAGGAAAAGAGGGCCATCTAAAGCCAAGCAGGAGTGGTGCAGGAAGGCTGGGAAGGTAGGGTGGATGTACATTGCAGCCCTTACATACCAGGCTGGGGAGGCGAAACATGGTGAAAGGGAAAAGGGAAGACACGGAAGATTGCAAACATGGGTTACAAGAGGTGAGAGGTGATATTATCCAGCCAGGAATTTAAGAGATCGTTTACCAATGACATGGGAGACAGATGGTGGAGAAGACAGAATTAATGAGGAGAGAAGTTTAAAAATATTTGTAATAAGGTACGTGAGTTAATAGAACCAAATTTTGTTTTTTTGTGTTACTGAGGATTAGGTTTGACTTCAAGTAACAGAAAATCTGCCCAAAGAGAGGCTAACACAAATATGAGATTATTTCCGGCTCCTGTGAAGGTCCAGGTAGGCAGTTCAGGGCTGCTGTGGCGACTCTGTAGTCCTCAAGGCTCCAACCTCCTTTGTCCCCTCACTCTGTCATCCCTAGGAGTGGACACATCTGTGTGGTAGCAGTAAGACAGATGAAGCGCCAAAGAAGAGAGAGGGCAGACAGCAGACCCTGGGAGCCTTAAGAAAAACTGCCAGATGCTTCCACATGGCACTTCTGCCCTCATCTCATTAGTCAGAACTCAGCAACAAGGCCACATCTCACAAGGGAAGCTGGTAAATAGGGTGTGTTTTCTGGGTATCCATATTTCCAGCAGGAACACCAGGGATTCTGTTACTGAAGGAGATAAGGAAAGTGGATATATTGGGGCTTCTCTGGCTTTCTCTGCCATCGTGTCATAGAAATTAAAAAAGCAAGCTAAGAGGTTGTAACTTCATAATAGCTCAAAATTATTCTCCAGATCTCAATGGAAAGAATTTTTAAAACAAAGATTCCATCCCAGAATCTTGTCTTAAAGCTGAGACAAAATAATGCCTTCTTTCTCAGATAACTCCATTTGACTCAATGGCCAAGGCTATCCAAAGCACTGAGAGTTGGTTTGTCCAGGTCTCCATGACCCTGCCTTAGTAACCCCACTCTCTCTTTGAGTTGTCTATAAAAGGAAAATAAATCCATTATCATTGTTATGTTGTTAAATTCAGTGAGTTACACACCAGCAATGTGAGCCTTATGAAATCTCTGTCCTCACTGTGCAGAAATAAAGCTGTGAGATACTTCCCATGCTCCATTCCTCTCGCTCTGAGCTCCAGCAGCCAGCCCCCTTGGTTCACATTGCCGGAGCCCATCCAATGCCTCTCTCCCCTCTATGGTCCACCACGCCCTCCATCCAATGCCTGAAGACTCTTTGGAGGGCTTTGCTGATGCTCGACACGTAACTCAGGACTCTCCGTTGCCCACAGCCTTACAACAACACCTTGGCCTTGCCTCCCAGATCTGCCAAAATCTTACTCAGCCGACCAACTCAACCAGATCTTCCTCTGAGACATTGCTATTGTGTCCTGGTTATTTGGGGGCAATACTAAAAGTGTTCTGTGCTCTCCTCCTTTACTCTGCACCCTTTGCCTTATTTTTTGTGTTACTGAGGATTTGTTCTGACTGCAAGTAACAGAAAATCTCCCCCCCCCCCAAATAAAAGAGGCTACCTGCCAGGCTACCTCTCAGTCAACAGCTATCCACAGAGTGCTATTGCACTCTGGGAGCCAGCAGTGAATGAGACACATGGTCCCCGCTCTCGCGTAGCTTCCATTCCAGCATGAAATTGGACATAAACAAGTAATAACAAGTGTGACGATGTCACAATGAAAATGAGACTGGACTTACGGGCACATTCACCAGGACACCTCACCTAGACTAGGATGTCAGCTGAGGCTTCCTTGACAAGCAGTTTGAGCTGAGATGCAAGGGATGAGTAGAAGTCACAGAGAGGAAGCAAGGAAGTGAGAGTGGTCATGTAAAGGGACAGCAGTGAAAAGACTGAGGGGGGGAGAACGTGGCATGTTGAACCAAGTAAGGGGCCGAGTGACCAGCAGTGCAAAACCACATGGGGAAGGTGGGCCAGACTTGTATTTAGCCTCAGAAGCTGTAATAGATGAATTCTAAGGAGATAAAAATGAATAATAAAGTGCTAACATTTCTTGGGCCAAGTGCCATGGGTCATTACTTCACATGAATCATTCATCTCTCCCAATAGGCACCAGGTCACGTAACTACTAGTATTCATTGCTGAGCCAGAACTCAAACTCTGAAAGCTTGCCCCAGCTCTTTCAGGCTGGAATGTGCTTTGTACAAAAATTCAGCGCAGACTCCAAGGCAGTATGCTAATGTCATACATGGGCAGTTTAGACCCAGAAGGAATCATTTCTCCCCAAATCTCTTTTGAATACTTCTATTTCTGTAGAAGGTGTTTCCCAAGGCCACCGGAATGTGGGGAAAAAAATTAATGAAACCAGCTTCTTTTTAAAGGAACTCGTGAGGAATAACTGACTTGCTTCTCTGGTCAACATCCTGGCAGGAAACTTCCAAGCACAGGAGACTTGAGAAGGAAGGAGTGTTTTCCCTCGCCTATCATTTGGCTTCCTGTTTTGCTTTCCAAAATTTGCATAGACTTTTTTTTTTAATGCTTTTATAGGAAAAATTGGTTTTCAAAAATCTTTTTCAGGAGACAAGATTTATGTTGGTGAGTGATCAGCCACAGGAATGACAGGGATCAGCTTGAGTTCTCTGGGAATAAATTCTGTGACATCTGCTCTGACGCCGACTCTATGCCCCTTCACCTACTCGCTTGGAAATATCCACTTCTTCCCGGCGCTCTCTGGTCCCATGGGGCACTTTGCCAGGCTTTTTGCGTCTATGCCTGTTACTCTGCTAGACTGCCAGCTCCTGGGATGCAGGAACTGTTTGCCTCGTGTGTTTATCCCGGAGTGCATGTGGCACCCAGCACACAATGGCCATTGAATAGATGCTTTTAGAATGAATGAGCAACCCATGGCTGCTTGAAGGATATCAGCATTGACTGAGTACCTACTCTGTGACAAGCACTATGTCAGTGGCTTGCAGGCGTCATTTCACTACATTCTCACAAGCCTCGTGAGCCATTCAGTTCTTACAACTTACATGCAGTTACTCTTATTTCCCATTTTTCAGACAAGGAAATGGGGGCTTGGGGAGCTAAGTGAGTTACACAGGTAGTAAACAACTGAGCCAGGAAC
>PVJC01023184.1:0-26730 GCA_004026665.1 Murina feae
ATGTCTATGTTGTTTCTGATCCTTTGACCTACATTTCCTCTCCTGCTGAACACATTTCAGAATGGTTGGTGGGATCTTCCTGTTGTCCATCAGAGGGAAAGCCTACGGAGAAGGCTTGTGGTCTGGTGGGAAGGTTCTAAAAAATATCTAAAGCAGGAAATTCTGTGTATTCTTATAGCATCAGTGTGGCAATAGGGCCGAGAACCTTCTAGGAGGGAACACCTGCAGTCAGCTCTATGCATGGGATGCTGGTAGTGATTGGGTCTCACAACCTAATGGGCCTGCCTATGACCAAGACACCCCAGGTTAAAATGTCAACCCCTGTCCTACAGCCACTGAGGGTATCCCACTGTTTAAATCTATGTTCTCCAGTGTCTCAGAGGGTTTTATGTCTGCCCTGCCAGTCCCCAATTGTTTCACCCTCGCTATTCATGCTGACTTCTGAACCCCCCTCCTCAAACCCTCCCCACACACAATGAAACTGCAGGGCCAAAGTGGGAGCCACAGAGCAGTGCACTGCCTTGTGTATGGCCCTCCTGCCTGAGAAGCTGCACTTAAGGCAAGTTGAAGCCTTGGAGCCAGAAGATTGAACACTGACCATCTAGGAAAAAATTCTATTTTAATCCACATGGTAGCCTGTGAAAGAAGGCTGGCTGACTCTGGAGAGAGACTGGGAAGGAAAAGGGAACCTTCATTTGAGAAAGAAACCTGAATAAGGGGGTAGAAAACAGCTGAGGGCATTCGCTGGCAGGCATGCCTCTATAAATAGCAGCTGAGACCCTCCCTGGAGGGAAAGGCAAGGGGAAGGAGGCCACCACAGCTTGGAATACTCACTCTGTAAAAGCCACTTGCATAAACTCAGCAGCCAGTTGAGACTTTCATTATAATTCTGAGTAATGAAAAGGCTATACAAAGATCATTCTCTCAACACTCTTAAGTATCAGCAGAGTGTGGGCTGAAATAAATAGGGCTGTAGCTGTGAAGAAGATGTGTAGCTGTCCATATTGGGGAAATATGTTTTCAAAAATCACTTAGAAAAAACTGATGTTCATCAGTTAAAATAAGGCTGCCAATGTATACTCAGGAATTACATTTCTTCCTCATTACTGTAACTGGAGTATCTCACTTCATATTTATAATTTACCTGTCACATCATTCCTGTGCTCAAAATCTTCAAAAGCAGCTCATTTCACTCAGTAAAAGCCAAAGTCCTTTAAGAGAATGAAAAGACAAGCCACAGACTGGGAGAAGGTATCTGCAAAACACACATCTAATCAAGGATGTGTACTCAAAACATACAAAAAATTCCTAAAAGTCAACAATAAAAAAAAAATAATACATACACACACACACACACACACACACACACACACACACACACAGATAACCCAACTCAAAATTGGGCAAAAAGACCTGAACAGTCACCTCACCAAAGAAGATAGACAGATGGGAATGAAGCATATGAAAAGGTGCTCCACATTATATGTTACTAGAAGCCCGATGCATGAAATTTGTGCAAGCGTAGGCCTTCCTCTCCCCCTGGCACCCCCCCCCCCGCCCACTACCAGCACCGGCTTCCCTCTGGCACCAGGGACCCGGGCTTCCCTTGCAACCCCAGCTTGGTCTATTCTAATTAGCATATTATGCTTTTATTATTATACTAGTGGCCCAGTGCACAAAATTCATGCACATTAAAAGGGGATTAATTAGAGGAAATATTTTGATATTGCTATTTGCCCTTTCTCTATAATAGAAGTGTCAGAGATTAAAGAAAATTAGTAAAACGTGTATGAAAATCTTCCTCCTGGCAGAGTCTGGGGTGCATGGAACCCAGAGTCAAGTCTTCAACCACCCATGTGCACCTCAAAATCACTCAAGACCCAAACCTGGATGGCCCCCCTTCATTGGGCTAGATCCAGACCCAGCCGGTCCCACCCTGTCAAGCCCTGCCAGGTGCGGGGGTGCAACCTCAGGTCCCTTGGGTGCCAGGGCAGGGGGGCACAGCCTGAGGTCCCCCATCAAGCCCTGCTGGGTGGAGGGAGTGGCGATCCCCCAGCCTGGTGCCAGGGCAGGGGGCACAGCCTGAGGTCCCCTGGCCTGGTGCTGGGGTGGGGGGAATGGCCTGAGGTCCCCCGGCCTGGCACCAGGTAAGAAGGTGCAGCCTGAGTTCCTCTGGCCTGGTTCCAGGGCGGGGGGAGCAGCCTGAGGTCTGCTGTCAAGCCCTGCGGGTGGAAGGCACGACCTGAGGTCCCCTGTCAAGCCCCATACAGAAGGTGGATGGGCACGCAGTCTCAGGTCCCTGCTGATTGCTCCTTAAGGCTCGTTATGGGAACTTAGCCTCAGCTGTGGGTGCAAATTGACCGGAGTGATGGTCAATTTGCATATTCCCTCTTTATTATATAGGATACTAGAGGCCCGGTGCAAGAAATTCGTGCACAGAGTGGGGGAGGGGTGGTGTCCCTCAGACCAACCTGCACCCTTTCCAATCTGGGACCCCTTCAGAGATGTCCGACTGCCCGTTTAGGCCCAATCCCAGGTCATATTGGGCCTAAACAGGCAGTCGGACATCCCTTTCACAATCCAGGACTGCTGGCTCCCAAACTCTTGCCTGCCAATTGCCCCTAACCACTCCCCTGCCAGCCTGATCAATGGCTAATTGCTCCTGTGCCAGCCTGATTGCCCCTAACTGCCCTCCCTCTGACAGGACAGTCCCCCCAACTGTCCTCCCCTGCAGGCCTGGGTCCCCCACAACTGTCCCCTGCAGGCCTGGGTCCCCCACAACTGTCCCCTGCAGGCCTGGGTCCCTCTCAACTGTCCTCCCCTGCAGGCCTGGGTCCCCCCCAACTGCCCTCCCATGCAGGCCTGGGTCCCTGCCAACTGCCCTCCCTTGCTGGCCATCTTGTGGCAGCCATCTTTGACCACATGGGGGCAGCCATCTTGTGAGAGTCAATTTGCATATTACTCTTTTATTAGATAAGATTAGGGAAATGCAATTAAAACAGGGGATTACCCTACACACCATTAGACACCAGTCCAACAATGACAATACCAAATGCTGGTGAGGATGTGGACCAATAGGAACTTTCTCATTCATTGTTGATGGGAATACAAAATGGTACAGCCACTTTGGAAGATGGTTTAGCTGTTTCTTACGAAATTAAACATCCTCTCACCATATGATCCAGCAATCACATTCCTTGAATAAATTTGCTTTACCCAAATGAGTTGAAAACTTATGTCCATGCAAAAGCCTGCACACAAATGTTTATAGCAGCTTTATTCATAACTGCCAAAACCTGGAAGTAATCAAGATGTCCTCTGCAGGTGAATGGATAAACAAACTGTGGTACATCCAGACAATAGAAGACCATTAAGAAATGAGCTATTAAGCCCTAGCCGGTTTGGCTCAGTGGATAGAGCTTCGGCCTCTGGACTGAAGGGTTCCAGGTTTGATTCCGGTCAAGGGCATGTACCTTGGTTGCAGGCACATTCCCAGTAGGGGGTGTGCAGGAGGCAGCTGATCAATGCTTCTCTCTCATTAATGTTTCTAACTCTCTAACCCACTCCCTTCCTCTCTGTAAAAAATCAATAAATGAGTAGTTATTAAGCCACAAAAAGACATGGAGGCACCTTAAATGCATATAACTACATGAAAAAGCCAACCTGAAAATGCTACATGCTACATGATTCCAATTAAATGACATTCTGGAAAAGACAAAACTACAGCTTGTGTGTGTGTGTGTGTGTGTGTGTGTGTGTGTGTGTGTGTGTGTAGGGGGAATGTGGGGGGGAGTGGGGATTAACAGGCAGAGCACAGAGGATTTGGGGAGTAGTGAACCTATCCTGTATGATACTGTATGGTTAATCCATGTCATTGTGCATTTGTCCAAACGCTCAGAATGTACAACACAATGTACACTATGGACTTCAGTTAATAATATGTCAGTATTGGTTCATCAGTGATAACAAGTGTACCACACTTGCAAGATACTGACAACAAGGCAAAGTTGGGAGATGGGGAAGGGATATATGGGAATTCTCTATGCTCTGCTCAATTTTTCTGGAAACCTAAAACTGCTCTAAACAATAGCCTATTAATTTTTTTTTAAGTCAAAGTCCTTCCGATGGTTGAGCAGGCCCTGCACAAGCTGTTCCCTTGTTCCCTCTGTGACTTCATCGTCCAACTACTACCTATCCCCCAACTCATACTGGCCTCTGCTGTCCCAGACTTGCCAGGCTAGCTCCTACCTCAGGACCTTTGCACAGGCACTTCCTCTGCCTGAAATCCTCCTCTCCCAATCACGTTGCACCTTCCCTCATATTCAGCAAGTCTTTGTTCAATGTCACTTCTGTTGTAAAATGCAACATTGCCCTAATTGCTGGCCCTCCCCATCCTTCTCGCTCTCCTCTGTTTCTCTCCATAACACCTAACACTCATACTATGTAAGCTACTGTTTGTACTATGTATGTTTACAGAGCATCTCCCTGAGCTTTGAAACATATGCTCCATATGCATAGTATTTGGCCTGTTGGATGAGTTCTATATCTCACACTTGGCATAAACTAGCACTTATTATTTGTTCAGCGAATTAAGGACCTATACCTACGACACTAATTAATAACCATAAATTACTTGATCATGGTCAGTGAAAGTGAAGTTGATTGATACTGACATAGCACTTAAAACCAAAAGCTATATAATTGGTTTAATATGAGAATTGAATATTTGAGATAGGAAGTATAATCTGCAAAAAACTTGGAAATGTAATCACCACAGGCAAAATGATACAGAGAAAAGTTGCTCTTGGGTTTTACCGTAAACCCTCAATCCCTTTCTGTTGTGACTGACAAATGCATCTTGTTACCGCAGGCTCTGCCCAAGGTCGGCCGCCCAGCTGCTGTCCAGCTCTCCCCAGGACTGCCTGCATTCAGTGTCCGGGGCTCCATTTTCTCTGTGTGTCTATCAGGGCATCGGTTAGCCAGTGCTGTCAAGAGCCAGCACTCTGGTTTCAGCTCTCATCTCTCTATCACTAAGGAAAATCGCTGGCTCCAAGCTGGGTTCCCCTTAACCAGCTGCTCTGCTCCCTCAGGCCTCCTCAGGCTCCTGTGGGCCAGGCGACACTTTATGCAGCCATCCACAGACCTGCATGTTTAATAAGGTTTCCTTATATTAGTTTCCTAAGTTTCACAAAGGGGCTGAAACAAGCTGATGAAGACCCCATGTGATGCTGACCTTTCAGAGATGAGAGCCAGGCAGAGACACAGAACAAGGAGGAGAAAAAGGAAAGGAAACAAAAAAGAAAAGAAGAAATATAATAAAAATAAATAAATAAATAAATAAATAAATAAATAAATAAATACAAGGAGAGGGAAGGGAATGAGTAAGGGCAACTGCCAAAACTGCAGTTATGGTATTGTCTTTGTTACCGCACATTGTCATCTATTTTGTCTCATGATAGACTGGAGAGTATACAGCTCTTAGCAACTTCCTCACTTTCCTCCAGGCTCTTTTTTCTCTGTTCAGATTGAGCAAATTCCAGTGATAGGTCCTCAAGTTCACTGGTTCTATCTTCTGTCATTTCCACTCTTCTTTTGAGCCCATTCACTGAGTTTTTGTTTTGTTTTGTTTTTTGTTTTTTATCCTTGCCCGAGGATATGTTTTTATTGATTTTAGAGAGAGAAGAAGGGAAAGACAGAAACATCAATGGGAGAGAGAAACATCTATCAGTTGCCCCCCGTATGTGCCTGGCCCCGGGATCAAAATTTCAACCTTTTGGTGTCTGGGATGATGCTCCAATCAACTGAGCCACCCAGCCAGGGCTCATACACTGAGTTTCATTTCAGTTACCCTATTTGTCAGTACTATAATTTCTATTTGTTTCTTTTGTATAAGTCCTATTTCTTTGCTGAGATGTCCTACTTTTTTCATTTGTTTTGAAAGAATTTGTAATTGCTTTTTGAAGCTTCCTTAAAAACTCTTGTCAGGTCATTCCAATCATTCACTGGAAGGAGAAATGGTCACTAAAGATCACCTCGGCAATGACATCTAGAAAACTAATCATCTAGAAAAGGAGCTTCTGTGACCAGGCTGGGGGTGGGGGAGGTTGTCAAAAACAGTCACTGTTTCCTCCATATTCAGTAACAAAATGAATTCTTAATTGGTTACTGGATCGAAAAGCATAAATTGGAATGAAATCAAGGCGCTTATCCTCAGTGTTGGTGGAAGGCTGGTGTGAGCCACACAGACTCCTCCAGACTTTCAGAGAACAAGGAGTCCTCAGCTTAAGGGCCACAGACCCTCAGCCCCTTAGAAGCAGTATTGGAATGTATCCTACAGCTCAGCTAAACTCCATCTTTATGTTTATGTTTTGATATGGCATTCCAGGCTCTTCCCAGGGGCAACTCCCTAGCCCCACAACCCAACATGGGTGATTTACTTTTCCCTTAGGAGCACTCTTGCTAAAAGAACCCTTACCTAGAAGTTTCTCCATATCTCTGGGTAGCTTTTAGTGACTCACTAACTTATTTAGCCACAGTTCTCCCAACCCTAATTTCAATATTTCAAAGATCCGCTCTTAAGTGCCTTACTTAAGTAATCCATCCATCAAATCTCATACAAGCTCCTGAATTGACCTCTTAATGGAGATTGTGTTTCTCCTCTGTTTTGTATAAGAATTTTCTAGATGCACAGAAACAGGTGAAGAATCCTATTTTTTCAGGTATCTATCTGAGTGTCCTTCCAACCAAAGGCAGGATTTCATTCCAAACTCTCTACCTCCACGTGTAATGCTCCAAAAGTCCACAGGGCGGCAGCATGGGGTCTGCTCTGCCTTAAACTAAAAGGCATTAGTTAGGAAACTTCTCAAGCATGAAGAGGGTAACCCAGGTAGGCAAGCAGCCAGGGCTCACCTGTGGGAAAGCCCCCAGCTGATCACATCTCAGCCTCCTGGCTTCTTAAAGGGCCATGCATGCAATATGGTATTGCTGGACTGATGAGTTCAGTGGGCTATCCACGGTTCTCAGATGTGGTCCCCTGAGCCAGCAGCATCAGCATAACCCGAGAACTTGTTAGAAATGCAAATTCTCAACCGGAACCCAGACCTACTGAATCTGGAACTCGGGGTGTGGCCCAGCAGCTCTGTATTTTCACCAGCCACCAGGTGACTCTGACACACGCATAAATGTAAGACCCACATAATTTGCTAAAACCAAAGGTAAAAAATGAAGGAAAGCCCATCATTACTTGAAAACAATTTGAAATGCATATGCTGCTAATTCTGATGTCAGTAATAGGACTAACATTTTTATATATCACGGACAAAAATTAATTTTGGCAGCTATGCCGCATCCAGCTGTAAAGGAAGGAAAACCAAACCCAACCCAGAAACTTTCAATCTCAATGAGTGTCTCAGACTTCCTGCTCCCAGTAACACCACCTCCGCTCTCCTCTCGGAGAAAAAGCATCGAGGAGAAAAACACAGCCAGTGGGCTTCTCCTACACGTGGAGATAGAACTAAATAGTGCATTTCTACTGCTTTGCATTGGAAAAATAATAGCCAAAGCTCAGCACAGCTTACATTTGCTGGGGTTATTTAGGAACAATATTTCTAACAAATACCACTTGACTTGTGTTTACTTCCCTTAATTTATTATGACATGTAACAAATCGTTAGCATTTTCTAAATGAGAAAGAGAGAAAGCAAATCCCAGAAGAGGCACATGCATGTTCATAAAATTATAATACAAACAGTCCTTTATGTGAACATGAACTTTCTGGAAAATATACATTTATATCCTGATAGTGCCTTATCCGACATCAGACGTAGACTTTCAAATGTCAGATATAGCAAAGAGCAGTTAGTTTTCAGCAGTCTCACCAACTTTACCTCAAAAGCTGTTTACTGTAAAACAAATCAAAGAAGGAAGATTAAATACCTGATGTTAATACATTGAAGAGAAGATGGAAATCTCAGAAATGCTCAGAGTGACAACTGTTTAGCCTCCACACAGCACTCACTGAATTTAGATGAACATGTTAAAACATATAGGAAGTGAAAGAAAAAAATGCCATAAATTTTTCTGATGTTATTAAAGGAATATAGTTGAGTTCTAGAGTCTCCTTTATCCAAGGAAAAAACAGCTAAAGATCAACTTCCTCTGAACAAAATTTTGGAGAGTTGATAAGCATCATAATATCCTATTCAGTCCTCTGCAAAATCACTATAAATTCATACCCTCACATCCAGTGGGCTCCCAGCGTCCAACCATTCTCACTGAATCAACCCACTCACACTCCATAATCTGTTTCCAACATTTTCTACTCCCCTCAAACCTGTGCTCAAAGCTCCCCCAGTTTTTGTTTTTTTTTTTTTTTTAAATATATTTTATTGATTTTTTACAGAGAGGAAGGGAGAGAGATAGAAAGTCAGAAACATTGATGAGAGAGACACATCGATCAGCTGCCTCCTGCACACCTCCCTCTGGGGATGTGCCCACAACCAAGGTACATGCCCTTGCCCGGAATCGAACCCGGGACTCTTCAGTCCACAGGCCGACGCTCTAGCCACTGAGCCAAACCGGTTCCGGCTCCCCCAGTTTTAACTAACCTCCCTCCCCACCCCCTCTCTCCATCCTGAACCTACACTCATCCTAACTAGGTGCTCACCCCATTACTACACAAGCACCCTTGCTAAGGTCGCCAGTGACTGGGGAGACCACTCAGCCAACCTTTTCCAGGACAGTCCAGGGCATTCCTGTTGTCCCAGAACAATTAATAATAGTGGCCTTTTCCCCTCCAAACACACTGCAGAAGCTTTTTTGGCCCTTTGAAGCATACTGTCTTGTCCATCCTCTTCCACTGGTCACCATCCTCTCCTCTGACTTAACCACCCTTCCACCACCGTCCTTAGCCTCTTCAGGTTCCTCAGCACTTGCCTGGCCATCAATTTCCAAGTTCCTTAAGGCCTTCTCCTGTTCTCTCTCCATCATTTCCGCACTCCTACACTTCAGTTCACATCTCTGTAGTGGGACTCCCAAATGCATAGTCCAGATAGGCGTCCTCTGTTGAGCGCCAATCCAACATACTCTGCACTAAACCCATCCATGCTCTTCTTGTACCACACCCAGGCATAACCCTGCCTGGGCCATGTCTGTCTCTACAGGAGCCCTTGCAGCTTAATTACAGCCTACTCACATCGGAGCTCAGTCACGTACCACTTCCAGAGGAGAGCCTTCTCTAAAACATCCCCTGTCCCCAAGCGCCAAGTGTAAGCCAGGTTCCTGTGCCACACGCTTTTAGAAATATGTTCCTTGCCTTCAGAGCACATTTCTCAATTTGTGAAACAATAAGTTCATATAATTATTTTAATGCTATTCCCCTCCCGCCCCCACCTAAGAGAGTATTTGAGTTTATTTTTTGGTAATCATTACACCTCCAGTGTCTAGCATAATTTTTAAAACATAGTAGATACCCAATAAAAACTTGATGAGAAAATAAATAAGTGAGCTCTCTGGCAATAAATCTAAGTAGTATACTATTTACCTCTGTGCATTAAAATCCTATACATGTTTTATGGATTCACAATTAGGTTCAAAAGTAGGCTACTGGCAGTAAAATGAATTAAAGCTCCATTACACATAACAAAAACTTAATTATATCTAGTGTGAATACTGTCATATAACACAATTGAGCTATAACTGACATATAATCAAAGTGCTCATATTTAAAGTATTGAATTTGTTAAGTTTTGACATGTGTACATTTTTGAAACTATCACCAGAATCATAATAAACATAACCATTACCTCCCCCCACCAAGGTCTCCTTGTGCCCCTAAAGTGTCCCTAAGCGAACACTGAACTATAGGTTACACTGCATTTTCTAGAATTTTATATAAATGAATCACACAGTATATACTTTTTTGTCTAGCTTCTTTTACTCTACATAATTTTCCTCCATTCCCTTTTATTGCTGAGTGATATATCCATGGATATATCATACTTTCTTTATCCTTTTACCAGTTGAAAAACATCTGGGCTGTGTCCAGTTTGTAACTATTAAGACAGAGTTGCTATGAACATTGTGTTCAAGACTTGGCATGGGCATGTCATTTACATTTCCTTGGGTAAAGACATAGAAATGGAATGGCTAAATCATTTAGCAAATGTATGTTTAATATTTAAGAAACTGAAAAACTGGTTTCTAAAGCAGTTGTATGATGTTACATTCCCATGAGCAGTTCCTTCGCATCCTCACCAATATTTGGTATGATCAGTCTTTTACATTTAGCCATTCTAATAGGTATAGACTGGTATCTCACTGTGGTTTCATTTTTTTTTAAATCTTTATTGTTTAAAGTACTATAGGTGTCCCCCTCCTCCTCCCCATCGATCCCTTCATATTTCCCTAATGACCAATAATGTTGAACATCCTTTCATGTGAGTGTATATCTTCTTTGGTGAAGTGTCTACTCAGATTATTTGTCCATTTTTTAAATTGGGTTGTTTGTTTCCTTACTATTGAGTCTTTAAGAGTTCCTTATATATTACTTGTTTGATAGAATTCACCAGTGAAGCTATCTGACCTGGAATTTTCTTTATGAGAAGCTTTTTAACTACAAGTTTAAATTCTGTAATAAATATAGAGCTAATAAGGTTATCCAATGAGCTTTGATAGTCTCTGTCTTCCATGGAAATAGTACTTTTCATCTAAATTATATAATTTATTGGCATAAAAATATTCATAATATCTAATTATTATCCTTTTAATATGTGTATTGTGTCTTTCCTTTTTTTCCTATCAGTCTAAGAGGTTTGTCAATTTTATTGATTTTTCTCAAAGAACCAGCTTTGTTGATTTCCTCTAGTAATTTTCTGTCTACTTCACTGATTCCTATTCTGCAATTTACTATTCTCTTTTCTCTGTTATTTACTTTGGGTTTAACTTGCCTTTATTTTTCTAGCTTCTTAAGTTGGGAGCTCCATTACAGACAACAAAAGACTTGATTATGTGCAGGGTGAGTACTCTCTCACTCCCAGAATATTGTTTTAACAATTCATAAACAATTCATATGCTTAAGACTCACACCAAAAGAAAATACGATTACTGTTATTTATTTGAAGAGCCAGCCTTGGATTGCTGACATAGCAGTTCCTCGGATTCAATCTAAGTAAATGTGCTTTGTTGGAGGGACAATAAATGAACTCTTATTCTTTTCCATTTGTCATTAGTTGATCAAGTCTGCAAGATACTCAGTTCGTCTCTTTGTCACTTAAAAGTATGGCTTCTGTGGTACTTTCTAGAAGTTTAACCTTTGCCACCAAGTCTGTCAAGACCACATTCTATTTATAGAGCTTGTTTTCAAAAGAAACCAAAATGCAAATGCACTAACCAATAGGAGAACTATGACCAGAAAATGTCATGTTTCCGTGAGAAGAGATCTGTTACCAGCAGCAATATTTTATGAGAATCATTGTACAAACACGGGTCTTGAACATGGCCGTTCCTTCAGCACCACAGAAAGATCACAGTGATGTTACTCAGGAAATAGAGACCGAGAATAACATTCCCGGATGTTCTGATGGTCTCTTCCGCCTCCTGGAGAACCAACCACAGAGGTGAACAGCAGCGAGATGATTCCTCTGAAGCTCCTAGTTTTCCATCAATAGCACGATAACATTCTTCCTTAAAGTGAATGACAACGTCGTAGTCTTCTGACATGTGTTCAGAGAGCAACGGGCTCTTTCAGAAAATCTACATTCTGGAAAAAAGACTTCTGAGTAAATTTGCTAACTGCAGTTGGATACTTACAAGTCTCTGATGAACTTGAACTATTTTAAGGGCAGGAAATAGGTGGGAAAGCATCTTCTTGGCATAGGATCTGAGCAGTGAGGCACTGAGAATTAAGGAAGAAAGGCCATCCTGGGTCAGGGTATTTATAAATAATCCCAAAGCTGACCATTTTAAAGAAGGCTTTACTAAGAAACACACTTCCAGAACATGGGGCCGCTGCAAGAAACTGCAGATTCAAAGCAAACCTGAAACTGTGGATTCCCGTTCTAGACTAAAGCAATTTATATAAACAGGAAGAGGCTTAAATTACTTTTACATACCCTTTTTTGGGATTCTAAATTACAGCTTCTTTGGAGAAACAATAGAACTGTTATGAGCCCCTTTTAAAAAAGCTGTCCCAAGTGTAATAATAACAAAGTTATGCACAAATTTCCACTTCCACTTTCCATCTTTGTACCAGTTATCTATTGGCACAGTAAGGCTGAGGGACAAACAGCCACCAAAGCTCAGCGGCAGGTGAAATGAGCGTCTCTCTTTGTCTGTGAGGCCAGGGGTCATCTGGGCAGTCCTGGTCTGTGCGCTCGCTCATGCAGCATTGGTCAACTCTGGTTCAGGTGGCAGCTTGCTGCTCTTGTCTGGGCTCTCTCCAATGTTTAGAGTTGGTGGGCTATAGGTGGGCACAAGAGGCCTAAGCAGGGACAACTGAGCTCTCTGCCAGGCGGTCTCAAACCCTTCCATATCTACTAGTAGGCCCTGGGCTTGTTCTCGGGGTGGAGGTAGAGACCGAAAGGGTTGGAAAAGATGCAAGGCCTCTTGAGTTCTGGGCTAGGAACGAGCACCTGTTACTTCTGCCATGTTTCGCCAGCCAATTCAGATTCAAGAAGTGAGAAAACAGGTCGACCTCTGGATGAGAGGAGCTGCAATGTCACTCTACAAGGGGCATGGCTGCAGGGTGGGGTGGTCAATTCAGGCCACTTTCTGTAATCTACCAAGCCCCTCCTCTCATTTGCTTGTGCCCTAGGAGGCTGACCTCTGTGGAGGCTGACCTCTCTGCATCACTGCCCCAGAGCCCTCGCCCAGCACAATCCTGGAAACACCGTTCATTTAGACTACAGTGTGAATGACTCTCCATAGACTATGCACAATTTACACAATCATATGCAACTTCCCTCAGTTAACCCAATGGCAAGATTACAAGTTTGGGCTAGATGACCTCTTGAGAGTTCCTTCACACTGAGAATTCACAAACGTTTTGCACTTAAGGCCGTATGGTTTCCTTTATGACCTGCCTGAAAAGGCGGTACAGAAAACATGCATGTGTGTACATGTGCTTCTGTGTATGTAACATACTAGCAGCATGCACATAATAAGAACCCAATAAATACATGTGTGTTTCTGTGCATGTGATGTGTACACTAGCATGCACACAGTAGGAATCCAATTAATACATTAATTAAATTTAAATAATTTAAACAAATGTGTTGGAAATGTATCTTCACACATCCCATGTAAACATCCTTACCCTTTCTCCCTGGCCCTTAGACTATAGTAGATACAGCACTAGCCTACAAAAACAGGGCTAAGAACTACCAGTGTGGTTCATAAAACTAAAAATTCAGAGCTAAAGTCAGAAATGCAAAAACACCAGGAAATAACTTCTTCCAACCTTTCTCGGTAGAACTCACGGAGGGAATAGTCAGAAGTTGTACACAGGGCCCAGGGGCAGCCCCAACACCCTCCCCTCCCTCTGCAGACACAGGACGGGCTGTTCAGACCCTCACTGCCCATCTGTGATTCCTGGCCCTTCCCAAGCATGAAACTCTATATACATGAAACCTGAGCCTCCCAGCCTGGCCCTCTGGCCCCTCTGAGCCAGCAGCTGTGTGCACCCAGCAGCTGCACAGGGGCCTGGTGCTAACCAGAGAGCCCTGGAAACCAAATTCAGAGGTCCCACCGACCCAGACAACGGGGGTCTATCAGAGTGGGAAGGGAGGGTTGCCAGCCCCCTAAAGTTGCAAGAATCTTCCCTGTTGTTAGAATGAACAGGTATTCTTGGGCTTTGGTGGTCTTGAGGTTCAAATCCAGAGTTTTCCTGGATACGGCAGGAAAAGTTTTCAGTGTAAAATAATAATAGCTACCATGTACTGAGGCCCTCCTGCACCCAGCACTGCACAAAACCCCTCACATCCATCTACTCATTTACTATTCCTCCTGGCATATATCATGAATCTCACTTTTAGGAGGAAGAAATCATTACTCAGAGAAGTTAGGCAGGTTTCCCAAGGTCACACAGCAAATGGATAACTCTAGAACACATACTGGGACCACCCCATCTTACAGTGGTTCCAAGAGGAACCAGCAAGTCTTGAGGACCACTGAACCTCCCAGCCCGACGTTGCCCATGGCAGACTTGCATTCCAGAGGGATGGTGTGCTTTTGCTGCCTTTTGCTGACAGTGAGAGGCAAGGGCAACTCCAGCTCCCACATGACTCCAACCCAAAAAGATTGAGAGACCCCCACCAAACAAGAACTAACAGCTCTTCCCACCACCACTCCTCCCAAGCCCCCTCCAATCATTATTTATTGCAGTGAGCAGTTTCCTCTGAAGGAAGAAGAAATCCATTTTATATATATATATATATATATATAAAAAATACACACACACACACATACAGTATCTTCCTTTTAAGTTTGTTATATACATATACATGTGTATATACGTGAATTTCATGCACTAGGCTTCTAGTGTAATATAATATAAATTGGTCCCCCAGCCTGGCCTGTGCCCTCTCATGGTATGGGAGCCTCACAATAATCGCCCCAGAGAGGTAGGCCCCGCCCACCCATCCAGGGCTCCTCAATGGATTGCCCAAAGACCTAGGCCGGAGCCAGGGGTCTCACCTCCGTGGAGGCACAGGGCCGTGGGAGTCCCGGCAAAAGCCGCACACAGCAGCCACCGGGACCTGGCCCCATGCGTGCAGCCATCTTGTGACAGCATGAGGGCATCATGGTGTGACAGTGTGAGGGCTGCCTGGGCTTTTATTAGTAAGATTATATTGTTTTAAATCTTGGTGTAAATGGACACCAGATACACTCAGAGTCAGATGGCCCAGGGGCCACAGTGAAGGTTATCAGGTACCAGAGTTAGAGCTTAACTGAAGTCCTGGAATGCCCTCGTCTAGAATGAATGAGAAGGCTCACAGTGAGCTTTCCCAAGGCCATACCCCAAGGGCAGCGCTACCTAGAGCTGTGTGTTCTCTTTCCAGTTGTCTCTGAGTTCCTGCCCAGCCAGGGAGGAGCCCTGCTCTTACTGCTGGCTGCCTACCCAAACCTTCTGAGTCCCCCCACTGTGACCCTTCCCCCTTGGGAGCCCTGCTGACTGGCAGTCTATGCCACACAATCCAGCCCTGGACTCTGTTCTATTTGCTGTGGTCCCTCACGTTGTCTGTCTGTCTTTCTGACATGCCTTGTAAGTCCTGAACGCATGACTACCTATCTTACTGATTTAGCGCAGGCTGGGCAGCCAGCAAGTGCTCAGCTAGAGGCAGTACTGTCATTGCTGTGGGGCTCTGGCAGCAGCCTGACCTGGGCTGGAATATTCTGCGTCCACGTGCCAGCTGGGTGACCTGGGCACAGCAAACGGCTGGCCTCCGTGTCCTCATCTGGGAAATGGATGTGACATGAGATGACGCACAGTGCCTGCAACTCAGGGAGCACTTTTTAAATTTATTTATTTTTTAATCTATAAAAAGACAAGGCAGGCAGTGCTTAAAGAAATGAAAAGACAAGACTGTTACAGGTGTTATTTCTATTCATAGAATGAGGCCATGGGATAGCACAAAAGCTGAGTTCCTCCAGAGTTCATGGAGGCAGCTGCCCCTGATGAAGGCCATCTCGTGATCCTTTCCCTGGGGGGTCCTCCAAACCCAAGACAGATGTGCATGCATGTGTGCGTGTGTAAACGTTTGTGCAAGCGTGTGCACATGTGTGATGCCAACAGAAACACTACAGCATGTGTAGTGTGGCTCTCAGGAAATCACTTTAGGCATTCCCAACTACACTGAATTCAGGTTTGTTTGCTTTATGTCGCATGAGCCAGAAAATGCAGTTATAACTGCCCTCTTCTTTGGGCCTAAAACCCAAAACCAGAATCACCCTGGTGCAGGGCTTGAGATACTACTTTAAAGTCACGTGCTTCAAAAGCAGATGTTTGTTATTGCAAAGTTAACTATTCTGAAACCTTAGGTAGTCTCCTTAGAAGCAACTGGCTATAACCAATAATTCAGTTTTCAAAGAAGTCTCCATACAAATGCAGAAGGAAATAACATGTTTTATAACTAGAACGTTCTCTCTGAGTGCTTTACCAGCCAAACAAGAAGTATTTCTGAACAACTCAGGCGCAGGCCTTCTAAAGCAGAGCGGGACTCTCACCACCACCCCACACTGTCATCACAGACCACATTCTTAGGGCAAAGGGCCTAGGAAAAGGTAAATTTCTCACAGCAGGCACTTAGAACTGCTGTCCAGCACCTACTGAGTCTTCATTTCTCTTCCCATCCCCATCCCCATCCCCAACCAACCCCAGAATCCTAGGTCTGATGAGAAAGTGAGTCACGGTTCAATTAGGAAACAGCAGTGTCTTTTTCCTATGCTGTGTCAGAATTCACTGATTTTCTTTGCTGTGGAAGACCCCTAGGACTTCCAGATCACAGTTTAGGAAAATATGAACAATATTCTAATTCAGCGATCACCAACCTTCTGGACCCCGTGACCACCAGTGGTCCATGGACCACCAGTTGGCGACCACGATCTAACCCATGTGCCAAAAAAATCATCAGAGGCTGGACAGCTCAAATGCAGTCTCTTTGAATTTCTTGATTCTGCTGTTCTTTTCATCTACACATGACTTTGTGACTTTTTATTTCCTTCTGTCTCATTTGGTTCATATTCTTATATTTGTATTTTCTCCTTCAACAAAACCCCCAAGAACCTGTTGTTTAGTCTTTCAGCTCCCACGGCACCTGCCACTTGCAGGTAGACAAGTACTTAATGAATGGACTTGGTTCAAATGTGTTATTCAGCCTGTTACAGGATGCACTGTGTCCCCCAATAGGATTGGAGTCCTAACAACCCGATACTTCAGAATGTGATCTTATTTGGAAACAAGGTCATTGCAGATGAGGTCATACTGGGGTAGGGTGGTCCTAGTCCAATGACTGGTGTCCTCATGAAAAGGGCAAGTATGAGTGCAGAGAAGCGACCACAGGAGAACACCGTGGGAAGACTGAGGTTGTGCTGCCACAAGCCAAGGAACCACCAGAAGCCTTGGCCAGGCCTGGACAGATCCTCCCCTAGCGCCTGCAGAGGGAGCCGGCCCTGCACACACCTTACTCTGGGGCATCTGCCTCCAGGGCCGTGAGAGAATTAAGTTCTGTTGTCTAAACTGCCTGGTCTGTCGTACTCTGTCCCAGCAGCCCAGGACACTAATACTCAGCCTAACAGTTTAAATGTATACACATTTGCACACCCAAGACACCCAGCAAGACCAGAAGGATAGCATCTGGCTTTCAGGTATATTCCACAAATATCAGGTTGATGGGGTGTCTCTTGTGCCGCACTTTATGGATTATATGTGCTCTGAGCGTGGAAAGGACCAGGTTCCTTGAGTTTTTCATGGTGAATTAAGCAACTTCATCTACAGGTAAAATTAAAGAAGCATTTCATGGTGTTCATTATTTTCATGTGTTTTATTGATCTTACATTCGTGTTCCATCTTCTAAAATTTCTGTATCTTGATTTCATCCCCTGTGACTTAATAGTCTAGGGATGTGTAAGGTGCTAACTCATGAGCTCAACGCTGCTGGGGCTCACTGTGTCCTGCGGCCTTTGTGTATTTCTCATCACAGGAGGAATGAGGGAAGCAAGCAGTGTGGGTAGGTCAGCAAAGCATCCTGGCCATTACTGAGAAAATCAAAGTGTAGGATCCCCATACACAAAGACTTGGGACTATAATTCCCACTTTTCACTCCCCTACAGCAGAGAACTTAATCCTCAGCCATCATGAAATATATCTCTTTTCTGAACTCCTCTCCCAGCGTTTATAATCCCTCTTTTCCTATCCAACCTTCCACCTTAAATAAAAGAACTGCATAAAGGAGAACCTGAACAAAAAACTTTAAAAGTGAGCAGAACAGTCTGAACCAAATGAATGTACTCTCGGTTCTCCACCCTTTTACTGACTCTGAAACAGAACAAATCAGCTTAATGTAAGAAACACATTGGGCATGTTTCTTAATAAAAGGCACATGGGAAATCTGAACCATCACAAAACTTTAAAAAAAATTTTTTTTCACAAAACTTTTAATTATTCACTATCCCCACTCTAATGGTTCATAGCTTTAAATGATGAATCTGCAAATGTTAAGTTACAGGCTGCTTACACCCCTTTGACCAGTTGTCAGCGTGTTCCTGTGGCAAACCCGGGTAAAGTTAAGATACTTTCAATTCCATGTGAATATTCAGTTCGGCTTCCAAATGTTTCTTTTTAAGGAGAAAAAAAAAACAAACGCTAACATTCCCACATTCAGGGAAAGCTGTTCCGCATGTGTGCTTCATGGCCTATATTATTTGGTGTGCACGCAAACATCCCAAAGCGCAAATAAATAACTCTCCTCAGAAAGTGGAAAGGGCTCATGGAACTTCTGAACCCCACTATTTTCAGAGGCAGAGAATAGCTAATATTTTACTCCAAAAACCTACCTTTGAACCACAGAAAATCAGAAGCTCTGCCGATAATTGGCTTACTTTCATGTTAAACTTTCACTGATAGTCTAAAACAAACCAACTAGGGCCTAGGAGAATAAAGGGATAACTTCAATAGAAGAAATTTCCAATGACCGTAGTTTTAGAATATGTTAGATTGTCCCGGTTTGGCTTTGGCAAGCTAAGTATTTTATTCATTCCTGTCTTTGTTGTGTTAGAGATGAAAGGCACACTACTGCGTTCTAAGAAAACCTTTCGAGAATTTAAAAGAAAATTATTATTGAAGTCTGTCAATCAACATTAATGTAGTTAATATGCCAAATAACATACATTCACATGTTTTTTTCTAGACAGCACATGAAGTTTCTTAAAGCTTCACTCTTAAAAATGAACAGTATTTGATATAAGCCTATTTTGGTAAACTTAGCATGCATGCATTTCCCATTCTTTTCAACATCTGTCTTTTATTACCAGAGATTCTGATATCCAGATGAGTGCCTTGAAAGTTAAATCCTGCTCCTTATTCCTGTCTTAAATCATAATTTTATTGTGACGTCAGGTTCACTTACAAACATTTTTCTTTCCAGAACAGACTGGCAGGTATTCATTCTAAAATGCAGATTCTGCTTTCATAAATACATTCCAAGTAAGAAAAAATACCTAAAAACTAGTATGCACGCAAAATTCAAACTAAATAAAATATTTTCTGACCTTTAAAATGTAGCGCCAGGGCATGCACAAGCTTATAAGATTAAACATTTTACTTTATAAAGTCACCTAACATTTTTATTAGCAAATTGTTATTGTGCATTTGGGGCCAATAAACCCATTTTTTTAATTAAATAATTTTTCCTAGTCATGGTGTACTTCAATTTTTACATTTTAACACCTTTTAAGTAATTGTGGATCTTATGATTATGTATTGGCAAAAAAAAAAAACAAAAAAAAAAACTGGAGTAAGACTGTAGTGTTTTCGAAATACAGGGAACACATTGGTTTTCAAAGCGCTGCTCTCCCCTCACCCCTGCTTTGTCAGCTGTGGGAGAGGAAAGCAAACTTTAATCACTCGCAGAGATGCGGGTCAAGGTTCACACTCCAGCCCAGGGGACAGGAACCACCAGTCACGAAGAAGAGAAGCAGGGTCTGCAGGGCTGGGGACTCTGTTCAAAATCAGGCAGGGACCTGGAAATGACACCTCGAGTTTTCAGCCAGCCTTGAAGAATGCCAAGGCTTCTCCAACCCCGGGTTTGCCATCCTCTGGGCTTGGAGACAGACAGGAGGCATTCTTTCGCGGGGAGGGCAATAAATCATTTCACAACCCAGCCCTCGGCGATCGATGAATGCATCTTTTAAAAAATGCATAGCAACTGGTCAATTAAATGGGGGACGGAACTCTCATGCAATACCCCCAACAAAAGCTGTTCAAACAAAGCCTGTGAGAAAGCGGTGCGCGTCGCTGGAGCACGGCTTTCGGGTCGGGTCGCGGCGAGGGGCGCCTCTACCCGAGGGCGGTGCACCGCGCTCCCCTTTCCTTCGGGCCTCCCCGGGGTCGCTCCCCTGGTCCGCGGCCTGGACCCCCTTCCCAGCCCATACCGCACACAATGGCGCCCCGAACTCCCGCCACTGGGTCCTTGCGCCGCCAGCGCGCCCCCCGCGCGGGCCGCGTTCCCGGGTCCGCGCACAAAGGAGACGCGTGGGCTCCGCCGCGCCCCGCGCTCTCCCGGCCCCGCGCGGCCACCAGGTGCCTCCGCGAGCGACCCGGCACCCGCGCGTCGCTGCGCATCCCGGGCGAGGCGGGGCGCGGGGCCTCCCGGCGCCTCGGGCTCCCAGCGCCGGGGCCTGTCCGCCGCGGGGGAGCGGGCCCGGGGACACTCACTTTCTCGATGGTCCCGGGCAGCAGGCGCTCCAACAGCCGGCAGAGGACCACTCCATCCTTGAGAGACGCCTGCAGGAAGCCCTCCGGGTCCGAGATGGTCTTCTTGGGCGACTCCAGCACCCCCAAGGTGATGAGCCACGTAACGGTCTGCTCGGCGGAATTCATAGCGGCGGCGCGCCCGGCCTCCCCGCGCCGCTCTCCGCTCTCCGCACCGTTCACCTCGGAGCGGCCGCGGCCCGGCGGGTAGCGCTCGGCGCCCCCTCCTCCTGCTCGCCCATGGAGCGGCCGACGCCGGCGATTGGCTCGGGCGGCGCCGCGGTCCGGCCGGCTCGCGCTCCCTCGCGTGCGTCCTGGCCGACTGTCAAGTGCCTTTTCATTACCAGCACATGAACCTGCGGCGGCCGCCCGGCGCCGCCCCCGCCGCCGCCTCCCGGCGCCCAGCCGCTGCTGTCGATGACATCACTGCGAGGAGAAGAAAAGACGCCGCGCCGGAGCGGCCCCGTGCCCGGCCCCCCGGCCGCACACGCACTCCACGCTCGGGCCCCGCCGCCGCGCTCCCCCCGCACCCCCGGGCCGGGCAGTGCGCGCGCGCCCGCACCCGCACCTGCGCGCCGGGCGCCGGGCCCCCGCCCCAAGGGCCCGGTGACCTCCAGGAGGCCACAGCCTGCCGGCCGGGAGGGCTCACCGGGACTCCCGATCGGCGGGCGGCGCGCGCCGTTAACCGTTTTGCGCCCCGCCGGGCCGTGCGCAGTCCCCTCCGGAGTCCGCTCACTACCGTCTCTTCCGCCGCCCTCTCCCCTTCTTGAAGGACTGGGAACCCTTTATTTATATGTATGTATATATATATATTAAATTTATGAATGTGTAAATTATTAAATGCCTCCCAGAATGCTCTTTTTATTTTTGCCAGTTTTATTTCAAGCGGTTGGGGGCGTTTGCGTCTCCCCGCTTCCTTGCCAGCCAATAATTACCGAACACAAATGATAACTGAATCTTAACCAGATGGGTCTGATTGGGAGAGGAATTGGTTTTCAGGACACCGCTGTGATCCTTGGGGGTGGAGAGGTGTGGACACCCCCCTTTCCTGCCCCCTCCGCCCTCCGCCAGACACACACACACACACACACACACACACACACACACACACCACACACACAGCTGCGGAGCGGGTGTCACGTATGCCCCCTGCTGGGAGGCGCCACTTCTGCTCTCTTGTGACCTCACTCTCCAGGACCAGAAAGAAACCTTGGAGCTATTCCACTTTAAATTGGTGGCAACGTTTCAAACACTGTGGGAGGAAGGTCAAGAAAACAGCAGAACCTAAACTGTCTGTGCAGATAATCTGGCAGGAAGGACTGTGACAACAGCTCAGCCCAAACAGGCCGCTTGGCCACGCTCTTGGGCGAGGTGCTGTGAACCTGTGCTGGCTAGACCTGAAGAACTCAAATGAGGCGCGGTGTTAAGCTTCTTCAACAGCCAAGGACACTGCCATGTGCATATGCTAACCAAGGACGCCAGCCCCTTCCTAAAAGCAACTGGGTGGAAGGTGTTCGTGTATATCCATTTCCTCCGTCCAATTCCTGAGAGCTGAGGAGTACTGGGAGTCCAACCCATGGAGACAGGGCTGGGTCATTCGTGTCAATAGCTTCCTGTGCCCTCAGGACATGCCCATGCCCAATCCCAACTGTACACGGTCCCGGACGGAATGGATGACTGCTGTGCCTGTTGTGCCAGCTGCACCTCGTCACCTGTGCTCCTCCCTGGCTGCTGCCTCTCAACTTTTCTCCACCAATTCGTCGTGGGTTAGATGCGTAAAGAGCATGAGCTGTGGCTTATCTTATGCCTATTTGACAGTGTCTTTTTTAAAAATAAGAGAAAAGTTCATTCAGATTTAGTATATTTCCTGATACACTTAACTTTTTCCTATTACTTTAAATAATCATTCATTTTACATTGTTGTAAATCTATTTTTTAAAAAGCAGCATTTGAAGATTAAACTATTCCAATAATTTTGGGGGTGCATAAATCCTGATGATGCTATAACAGACAAGGCTTGTTGGGAAACAAATGTCTTACAAGTCTGTTTTCTCCACTTTTCCTAGGGGATACCAGTGGGTGTTGTTCTCAGTGCCTTTGACTGGATACTATCCTATATAATAAAGAGCTAATATGCTTATTAGACCTGACAGTAGAATGAACGGAGGGCGGGGGGGGGGGGGAGGAGGGGCCCAGGGCTGCAGGGCTCAAAGGCAGCAACAGCTGTGAGGGCCTACTCTTGCATGATTTTCGTGCACCGGGCCTCTAGTATAATACAATGGAGATAGGAATTGACAACTGGGCAAGAGGGCTCTGTCGATCTCTTGTAAAGTCTGAAATAAACATTGGCCTTAAAAGTGAATGTTGCTTTGGTTTTTCTTTTAAAATAACCATTGAGCCCTGCAGGCATGACTCAGTGGTTGAGCCTTGACCTATGAACCAGGAGTTCACAGTTTGATTCCTAGTCAGGGCACATGGCTAGGAATTGTGGGCTCAATCCCCAGTAGGGGGCATGCAGGAGGCAGCCAATCAATCAATGTCTCTCATCATTAATGTTTCTGTCTTTCCTCCTCCCTTCCTCTCTGAAATAAACATAAAAAAATAAAATGCCCATTGATATTTTTATCTGTATTCCATGCAAAACTTCTAATAAATTCTGTTGGAGAAATACTTTGTGAAAAGGAAAGAAGCAGATACCACACGTCAGTATTCAGTGATATATTTTATACTGGGGCAGCAAAATCAATCTCACATGAAATTTGTTTTACTTTATAAATGGCTTCATCCATTTGAATATAATGCTGCTTTCCAAAGGGAAACATTTTTAATTGCCCAATTTTCGGTTCTTTTCACTTATCCCAGAAAAGCCACATTCAAGGAATTATGACTTCCATTAATTGAAACTCAATTTTTAGAAGCCACTGATTATTGAAAGTAGAGATATCCCATAGGAAACAGGGCCTTATGTGCTTGTCCAAGTACCAGATTTCATTAAGATTCAGCCTGGCCAGTGAGCAAGAAGCTTCACTCGCCACAGAACAATTTCTGATGAAGGTTGTCCTCTTAGCTTAAGAAAGCTGAGTAGAGATGAAGGTAACCAAGGGAAATAGGATATATTAAAAGTGAAGAAAATAAGGGCTGTAATGACAAATCCAGTAGAAAAGTAACTAAGGGATTAGGAAAGAAGGTGGAAAGATGGAAACGTTAGGCTGAGCAGAGATGGGTCTAAACAGGTGTGGATGTGGGATACCAAGTAATTTCAACATAAGGTAAAATAACACAGAAGGAAAGAGTGAGGACATGGAAATACACCCAGTGAAGAAAAATAATGTGCGCACATGGTTTCATAGCACCATTATCTATTAATGTAGAAAACTGAAAAATATTTCTGTCGTTGGGAAAGAGCTTGGTAAATTAGAGTTGTAACTTTATTGCTCATCTTGAAATCCATGAGATGGTAAATATGATGTGTGAAATAACCATATAAAAAATATAGCCAGAATTACTTATGTGATGACGATCACTGAATACCAGCAAAAGGGCAGAGGGGACCATGCCTGAGGTGCTGAGAATAGTGAGGAATTTTGATTCTGAACACTGCAGGTCCATCTTAATTATTTCCAAGGTTGGAAGACAACACAGTGTTTCCTGCAGTGTGATGGTAACTGTCTAGAACAGCGGTCGCCAACCTTTTGGACCTCAGCGATCACCAGTGGTCCATGGACCACCGATTGGCGACTGCTGGTCTAGAACATGGGAAGACAGAGCTAAAATGCATCATTCCCTAAAAAGGAATTTTACCTGTCATGGCACTACTACCCATTCCCTACACCCCACTCTCGCAGGGACTGGGACCCTGGATATCTCTGTTCTCCCTCATCAGCTGGTCTCCCAGAAGAGGGCACGCACAGAGGGTCTGGAAGGTGGCAGGCAGGGAGGTGAGATGCCTTCCTCTTTGCTTGTTGTTCTGCCACCCCTCCACCAGGCACAGGCTGCTTGTGGTCGTCTCCAGTCTATCCCCATCCTCCTAGAAGCAAGTTCCCTGCAACTGTTTGGGGAGCTCCAGCACAAGGGGACAGACCCCTCTCCAGAGGGCTGGGCCACATCCTTCTGGAAGTGTCCTCTGAGCCATTGAGCTGCCAGCAGCCTGATGTCCCCCCACACACAGGCCTGCCGGTTCTGCCAGGCCTGTCCTCAGCTTTCAATCCCGGTGGCCCAACCTCCCCCCTTGTTTCACCAAGCCCTGGTTGGCAGTTGCCTCCAGCTTGATCACCCTATGCAGCCTCAGTGCCTCTTTCCCTTGGCTGTCCTCAGACACCGCATAGTCAACAACAGTTCCTCAGCCTAAATCCTATCCATTCAAATGACCAGCGTGGCTTCTGTTCTCCTGGTGGGACCCTTGCTGACATAGGAACCTGACGAGTGGAACATGCAGTCAGAGCCAGGGGAAAGATGGTTGAGATGCAGAAAGCTCAGGGAATTTTTAAGTAACATTAAGAGTTGAGAATATGCGGGATGGGATAATCAGCCCACTAGAAAAATCATTAAGCAAAAGGAGAAACACAAGAGAGCAGCTGTATTGATAAAGAGAAATGCTTGGGGACCCCACATCCTAGAGTAAGGTTTAGGGGCACATTGAGGTGAGGGTTCTGCCAGTCCCCCTCATCACACACCCAGGCTAAACGAGAGAAGGCTGAGAATTTAAGGGCTGGAGAGCAGAGTGGAGCTTCACTTGGAATGGGTGCTGAGGTTTTCTCCTCCCACCCCAGAGAGGAAGGCGTGTGCTCAAGAGAGGAGAGCTGGGGACCCACTCAGAGCCTCACTCACTCCCTGGGTTGGTGGGTGTCGTGACAAGTTCCCAAGCAGTGTGTGGTTGCCTTGGGGACAGCTAGTGCTCTGAGTGTGGTGGGTCAGGGAGTGTTTGCATTTCCCTGGAGCTGGGGAGGACGTGGGATCCAGATGTGGGTACCCCTGAAGGGTCACCTCTGCAGCAGACCTCTGGAAAGAAGAGGCGACACCAAAAGCAGGATCTGTGTGTTGGGGAAGGATCGCCTGATACTCAGAGTCCAGTTGCTGGAGGCACCCTGACCACCAGGGCCGTCACGTCTTGTATGGACCCACACAAGCACGTCCACATGTCAGAAGATGCTGATTCCACCTTCCCGTATTCACTGCTCTCCTGTCCTCTCCCTTACCACTCAGAGAAGCCAGGGGTAGTGTGTGCTTGGGGCAAGGAGAAGATCCAGGTGGGAAATAGCAAGAAGCCAAAGAGCCCCACTTCCCCACTCCTGGGTCAAGGTTGGGACTGGGCTGGGTAGGAGAGAAGGTTAAAATTAAATGAGAAATGGAAGACTTAATATTAGATTAGACCGCGTTTATTTATACTGAAGAGATGGGATTTTTGTTCATAACTGTCAGGCCCAGAAAAGCTGTCCTGCAAAGTTCGGGTTCAGACTTCAGCTCTTCTCCTCTGTGTCTCTGGGATGCCCACAAAGAAAGGGGTGCAGAGCTGTTGAAAGGGGCGGTGTAGAAAAGGAATAAAGGCTATTGAAGCCGATTATGAATAAACTAGAGGCAGTTCACTACAAAAAAGAGCATTTTGACAACGCAGAGAAGTCAGCATGACGCCGCTAGACCTTGAAGCCCAAGGAGCAAGAAGCTGTCCTGCACTCCAGGACTGCTAGGGGAGAGCATGGCCAGGCAATCAGACCTCAGCCTTCTTGACAGCACATGGGACGGCCATGGACGCTGGGCTGGGGAGCTTGTGGGCACTGGCCATGAGGGTTATCCACTAAACGCTGCCCAAGCAGAGGCCATGCTGTCTGGCTTCCTTCGAAGACCTCCCAAGAGGGGGCGTCACTTGGGTGGGCAAGAAGACTTGAATGGCTGGTCCCTGTGACTGTCATATTTTTCTAAGTTAATAAATTGGCATTCTGAGTCTAGACCTATCTCAGGCTTGGTTCAATGGAACCCACCCAATCCTCCTACACATGGTCAATTCTTAGTTTCCAGACCTGAAAAGGTTGGGATCGGACTTCAAACAATGTTTCTACAGATAAGTTACCACCTTCTGGCAAGACTCTGCCAAACTGTGCTGTGAGAATGTCCCACTTCTCTGTTATTCCTCACCCAAGGATATTTTTTTAAATATATATTTTATTGATTTTTGACAGAGAGGAAGGGAGAGGGATAGAGAGTTAGAAACATCGATCAGCTATCTCCTACCCACTCTCTATTGGGGATGTGCCTGCAACCAAGGTACATAC